>LKNJ01002034.1:0-120006 GCA_002120245.1 Maccullochella peelii
TTTTTAGACAAAAAATAAGACAAATTTACTAGAAACAAGGATTTTTTACTTTCTCGAAAATCCTTTTTTGCAGTGCACTCATACTTTACTTTAAATGAATCCCCAGACATCCCACTTTGTGGTTTGTGCAGCTCCATGTTTTCCTGTTATTTTTCTAAACTCCTCCAGAGCACTTCACACACACATAGTTGATTTTGTAAAATTACGTGTTTGTCTGTGTGTGGATGTATTTATGTGTGTTTATGGGGTCATCACATTTAATACGACCGGAAAGAAGAAGAAAAAAAGTGTTTGTAGCAGAGAACAGCAGGGAGCAAAGACAAACAGTCAATGAGTGTATATTGTTGTGTGCATATGTGCCTTATTTTGTGTTTATAGTGTTTGTACGTGTGGGTTCTTTGCGGTTGTCAGTGCTGTTCTTCATTAATGACAAGAAACCGCTGGATGGCTCCCTCACGCCCTTTTTTAATGACTCTTAACTGCCAAGTGGGTACACACACATGAAACCACACACACACACACAACCAAGATGGCAAACATTGTGGTTGTGACACACTTCCTTTTGAGACTACTCTTGCAAGGATCATAAAGCACTAATATCTCTAACTGGACCTAATATAAGACACCAGTGAGGATGTAGCCATTATGAGAACATTTTTCATCCATTCATACATTTTCCGTAGCTTCCTCTTCAGGGATACTGGGAGCATATCCCAGCATGCATTGGACTGAAGACATGGAAACAGTCTGGACAGGTTACTATTCTCTCATAGAGCAAATACAGACACGCCCTCTCAAGCTGAAATTCACACTAATGAGCAAATGTGAGTCTCCAGTCTCACCAGACTTGCATGTATTTGCAAAGTGGGAGGAAACTGGAGCTGCCAAAGGAAATATCTGAACACGGGAAGAACACCACAGAAAGGAAATATTAATATCCTCTGTGCTTTACATGATATATGTAGTTTGCAGCCGTTTTAAAAATGACTGTTTCTTGCAAGTACCTCTTTCTAGAACCTCCCTTTTGCATAATAAGACTATATCGTCCACACTCTAATATGCAAAAGTACCAGCAGATGCCCATTCCTCCCTTTCTTTTTATTCCTGAAGTGCCCTCTTTATCTCTTCCAACTCCAGCCCACTTTGCATGGTCCCTGCATCCCCCACATCTTCCCTCTCCCTGAGAAATTACATCTTTCAGGATGAGCTGCTCTGCCTCTCAGCACTGAAGAGTGCTGGTCTGTGCTGGGTTTGAATTTCAGCGATGCACCTCAGTGCCTCTTGAGAGGGTCTGATTGAGGTGTAGGGGTACTGTGTGTGTGTGTGTGTACTACAGGCAGTTGTGTGTCTGTGAGCATCCCTGGCTGCATAGATATGTACTTTGCCGATCACACAGACCGCTCTCATGGCTGTTTAGCTGAGTGGAATGTGTTATCCATGGGGGTGTGCGTTAGTCAGGGCCAGGATACACGCATGACGGTCAGGTGTTTTCTCCTCTGGGACCCGCGGGGACTATCACACCCCTATCACTGCTGGGTGAATTTGTGAGGTGCCTCCTGGCAACACACTCACACCTGTCCTTTCTGAGGTTAGCCTGCTGAGGACTGGCTGAGCCCTGCTCACCTGCATGCCTGCCTGGCTGTGTTTCTCTGTGTGTCAGTGTATGACAATCTGTATCTAAATTGTGTGTATTTTGCTTTCTCTTTATCTAACCACACTTTCTCTGTCAGTTTGACGTTTTCCTTTTTCTCTCGCATTGTGCTGTGTGAGTCTTGAGCCTTATTTACATTGAACTGTCCAGTGACATTTGAAATCTTACACAAATGCAAGTTCTGTCATCTAGCTAGTACAGTAATAGTAATAGAATATTAGCTTATTTGCTTTCAGAGCTAGGTGAGAAGGTCAATGCCACTCTCATATCTGTCCATTAAATGACGCTAAGGGCAGGAGATGGTTAGCTTAGCTTAGCATGAAGACTGGAAACAGGTGGAAATAGCTAGCCTGGCTCTGTCCAAAGGTCTACCTACCAACATCTATAAAGCTCACTACTTAACATGTTATATCTTGTCTGTTTAATTAGTACAAAAAACAAAATGTAAAAACGATAATTTGTGGTTTTATAGGAAGTTATGTGCTGGACAATTTCTTGGCAACCTCATAGTCACGACAAGACTCGTTTTGACTCTTTCATTCTTGTGTGGTTTTAACACATGAGATAGAACATGTTAATTTTTGAGCTTTAGAGCTGCTGGTATAGGCAGATATTTTTAACTTTTGGACAGAGCCAGGCTAGCTGTCCTATTTCTGGTCTTTATGCTAAGCTAAGCTAACCAGCTGCTGGCTAGTGTCATATTTAACGGACAGAAAAGAGAAATAGGCCTACTCTTATTTGGAAAGAACGCACGTTTCACAAAATGTTGAACTACTAAACAAGATTCTGAATGCAGAAAGTAGTTACATCAGGGAATGCATGCACAAGAGTGGCAACCATATTTCATGCACTCTAAATCCAAAAAACGGAAATCCATCACATTTATTAGAAGAAAACTTTAGACAACTTAATCATGTTTTTTCCATTCAGATTTTCTGATCTGATAAATCAGCTCATATAAAAGTGCTTTGTTGAAACATTTTCTAACTTCATTTTCCTCTCTTCTGTGTGGCCAAAAACGACCTCGCCAGTGTCTGACAGTGTGGAGCTCAAACCAAATAAACCCTGTAGATTTGAGTTAGTGCTTGTTCTTGTTGTTACAGCTTTTCGGCTTGGCGCAGGCCAGGACCAACACTGACGTTCATCCATGTAGCATTCAGAGCTGCCCAGAGACTTTGTTTTATATTGCAAGGAAGCAAGGAGAACTACAGTATAATGCTGGTAAAATGTCTAAAAGTTGTCTTTCCAAACAGACAATAAACAAAACCACCTCAAGCTTCAATTGTCTGTAAAGTTTTAAAGGGAGAGATACTTCCAACTGAAGAATTTTGTAAAATGTGTTTAGGTTCTTTTGTTTCCTGTCCGAGCAACAGCAGGCGCAGTGCTGGAGGAAGAAGATTTTTAAGGCATTTTAAATGGTTGATATAAAATTAAGTTCAAACCACAAGAAATGCTGTATATTTTTGTCCTTTTCTTATTGTTTTTAAACAATGTTGCTATGCTACCTCTTCCTGACATAACACCATAAACAATTTGTAGACTGCAAAAGACCCTGCTGGTGGCTCAGGGCTTGCTTGTTGGGCTGCCAGGTTGCTGGGATATCCAGTACATCTTTTTTTTCCATTCTATTTTCTTGAGTTTCTGGTTTTACACACTTTGGTGGTAAATGTATGAGACAGGGAAGAACAGAAAACCTTATGAACAAAGCCTAACTCGCTCTTTCACCTGGAAACCAAAACATGGCTTTGATGTGAATGTAGGTGGCATGTTACAATCTATAGTGTGTAATTTGAGGCTGGTGGGAATTTGTTTACTTTGTGTGTTTGGATATTGCATGATGAAAAGTTTGTTGCTGTTGTTTTTTATTTCATTCTTGCATAGCTTTTGTTGAACATTTTGAGGTTTTATGAATCTAAATAAATAAAATGTCTGTTTGTGTAAGCTTCTGCGTGTGCATGCAGAAGCATGTTAGTGTGTGTAGATGTCTGCACACCCATGACTGTGTTTGTACGCCTGTGTATGTGTGTGTGTGTGATTTTGACTATCTGTACAATTTGTATCATGGGGGCTTTCCAGAACATCTCTCTCTCTGCTTGCAAATTTTCCTTCCAGCTGCTGCCTTTGAAATCGGCACTCTTCTTGTTTTCTTCCCCCTCTGATGCTTTTTACCTCCCACCTGCCAGACTCCTGCAATGATTCAGCATCTGCCATAAAACAGCAACCAGCCCCGGTAGTCTAAAAACCACCACTCTGTTTTATTTGGATTTGATTTGAATCAAGGTGTAACGTGGTCATTCTTTGTGGCCCAGGCTTTTTCCACACGTAAAGCAAAAATGTTTCAGATTGGCACGGATCTGGTCTTTAATTATTTATCCTTTTAAAATATTTTCACTGCATGCATTGTGTTAGGGTTTAAAGCAGTTTTAAGTTTATAATTAAAAGTTTTCTTTATTCTGTAATTGCTACATATTCTTCCTGCACATACAACAGAGAACAGAGAAGGCCTGGACATTAACCTTTTGCTTAAATCTGTTTTTCTCTCGCTTTTGTTGCAGGCAATGCACCACTGTTTGATGTTCCCACATGGCTGTAAATGCCTTAAAAACAACAACAACAACTCTCAAGCTGTTCATTTTGTGCAAACTCTTTTTTGACCAAATCAGTTTAGAGGTGAGTTTTGTTTGACCTGTACATTCTGATTTAAACTGACATTTATTTCGAGTCCTCTTATAGCTCTGTAGGCAGGCTCCAGCCATCTTCACACTTCAAAGTTGTGATGGTTCCTCTGAGAACTGAGCCAGATGGTTCTTGATTCTAGCAACACAGCAGGATGTTGAGAGAGACGTCATGAAGGTCCAAAGACGGGTGACGGGTGTTCAGATGAAAGCACGTCATTGTGACGGGTTCTGGGAACGATCATTTGATAAAATACACATTTTTTGCTGCAAACTATTAACTAATATGTTCATTTTTGTGGTTCTGCGTGTGTGTGTGTATGTCAGAGAATGAAAAGTCTGAAGTTATGTAGTAACAAATGAACTCCCTCCATTAAATCTTGAAATTGGACCACAATTGAGCTCTCCATTTTCTCATACACTACCACAAGCACAGGATCCAGCAGTGCGAACAACTATGGGAGGTGAATGGCTTTGCTCAGTTGTTCTTTGTGGACCATTCTGGCAATGCAGTTGATCATAGTCATTAAGCGAGCAAATAACAAACTTGACTTTTTACTCACCAACCTCTCTCGCCTGCAGAGAGGGAAAAGCTAAACCATCAGCTTCCCTCTGCTCAAAAGCACAAAAATTGAAGTGGGTCTAGTGAGCATCTGTGCCGCCAGTTAGAATTTGGCACATGCCTTGGCAAATGACAAAAAGATTGTTAAATAGTATGGAAGGAGTCATGTCCTGATTTAAGGAGTTTAATCTCACCCTTTATTAGACACTTAGCACCTCATCAGAACTTTCCAGACAGAGTTGTTGTGAAAAAGGATGATTGGAGGCTTGCCAACCTGCAGCCATGGTGAGCATGACTGGCAGGTGTTGGTGGGTGTTTCCACTGGTGGCATTTCCCGGTATGGTCCACTGGGAACCGGCTGCAACTGTTTTAAAAGCAGCTATACCATGATCTGAGCGGTCAACACAAAGGCTTTCTGAAAGGTTGGTACTTTCATGGGGCATAACGGATTTTAATGATGATGGCAGCCATGCTTTTTTTTGTCTTTCAAGTTATCAGATTTTTGAAGTTTGTTTGAAACACTCTTGGAAACAAAGCTAATCAGTCTAGGTCTACAACACACTGCCCCACACATTTAGACCAACACCACATGCAAAGCACACAGTTGCATTAAAGGGAGGGAGTTGGGTGAGACATTCCTCTCTGACTTCATAAGCATTGAAGTAATTTTTCTTGCTCTCATCTGCTCTCATTCAGTCAAATAAACTGACCAATTTACCTTTCGATGACTAATTGAAACGGTCTCAAGGAAACCTTTATTTTTAAGGGAGAAAAATAGGACTTCATCCCTCTTCCACCTCACCAGCACCATACCTCTCATCCCTCCCTCCATTCCTCATCAAAGGTACATGTGCCTGCAGTGTAACACTATGTGTGCCTCCAACAGTCATTTATCATCATATACTTATTTTAAAAAAAGAACCATTTGTGTAATGAAAGCTCAGAGGGGGAAAAAAAAAGTTTAACCTGTAATAAAAAACAGACATGCCATGTAGGAGGCGAGGAGGTGACGTCTCATTTGCTGCCAGCACTCCCCAAGGTGGAGGTGGTGGTGGGGGAAACGTCACATTATAAGGAATGAATTAAGGCTTGGATGCAAAGAAAGCGCTTTAGATGCTCTTTGCTTTTATGAGGCTGCAAGTAGAACCGAACGCACCGTTGTTGGGTTGGCTCTTAATAGCTGAATGCTCTTGCACAACGGCATCACCACTGACTGCCATGTTCCCAGGACTGAGGTACATTTTTCCATTGTTAAGATGTCACCAAACAAATGTTGAGAATGTATGCCCAGCAGAAGGCAGATGTCTCTGGAAATAACATTAAGAAGAGGCAGAAAGGGTTGGTGAGGGGACATCTGCAAGGACACAGTGTTTGTGCTGAGATTATGGTGATGAGGATAGACATTAAACATGTTTAAATTCTGCAGATTTGGACAAATAATGATTATTTATCCTTTTTTCTGTTACAGCTCATTATGTTACAAACTCATTAAAAAGTTTGGGGCACAAACAAAGCGTTTTTTTCCGGGAATGTCGCCACTGACACCCAGTTTGTAATACTGCAAATGCATGGGCTTTCTTCAGTGGGCCATAGGCTCAAACACCATTGTGTTACCTCATTCGGCAGTACATAGTGACTTAACAGACATTTATTTAAATGAAACTCTTCGATTTTATTACTTTAAGTGCAAGTAAAATTACTGATTTAAAATACTCAAAAATACACAAAAAATGACTTTTTTGCAAGAGTAAATGTAATTTGTTACTTCCACCCCTGCATGTCACTAATAGCTACCTAAAAAATGTCAACCTCATGGCGGCGCCAGAGGAAAAGTCAGATCAGTAGGTTTCATCATCTGGGGACCATGAATGTTTGCACATCATTTCATGGCTACCCATCCTGTAAAGTTTCTAATCCTCACTGGAGTCTAATGTAAAGGTGACATTTTCCATTACTAACATTATTCAACATTACTCATCCATAATGCAGACAAGCATATAATCCTTGTATCTTGCACGGTGGAGAAGTGTGAAATTTGTAAAAACTGAGGCGTGCTGGTCAGGGATGTGAAATAAACAGGCGTGGAAGAGCAGGTCATTCTCATTAAAGTGACTTATACGTGGTTAGGTCAATGCAAACAGATGTGCGGAAGTGTCTTTGTCCTACATGGACTTTTAACTCCATGAGCAGTGGGTTCTCCTAAGGTGTTGCAAAGTTTGAGCAGCAGCCACGGTGGATCACGGTCCTGTTAATGCAGGGACCCCCATGATGGACTACAGCATGTTTTAAAAAATGAGATTCTAGGAGTTAAGATGAAAACGTTTGATAAACCTGCTTCGATCAAACGGTAATCTCACTCAAACAGCTAAATTAAATGCCACTATAGTGAGTTCAGATTTTCACCTGTAACCATTCACCCTGGTAACTAGACAAAGTTGGCTTTGTGAAATACCTTCAGTAACTGGCATAAAATACCCTCTAAAATCCACATAGTGCCTATTATTATACAGCAGAAGCTTTGAAGCCATGGACTACTGTGCTGTATTTCTTCTTGACACCCTATTTAGCAGGGAATCAGATCCAGCACATGTGCCGGCAATGAAAATTCTGTGATTTAACGTCCAGTTAACTGACGGTAATGGTTGGTAATTGATCATTCACGTTATTTATCGAGCATAACGAATTTACAGTTTGCAAATTCAGCCACACCTTGTTTTTTTTTTTATCTCTGCCGAAGGCACTGACCCATGAATGTGCATGAGAAGGGGTAATGCTTATTAAACTGAAACACACACACACACACGCACACACACTTAATGTACACAGCATAATTGGTACGTAACAATTTGAACTCAAGCAAGGCTTTTAGATTACTGGTGAGGGAAAAGAAGAAGAAAACATTCATTTGGAAGGAACTGTTTGTCTTTTGGAAGTGTGCGGTGTACTGTAAGTAATCTGTTATCTGTCTTCAGCTCCTGTGGGCTGATCCGAGGGCCAACAGACCATCTCTAGTAGATACATGCATGGGCTTCACTTTGTTTACAATCCATCCATAATTTCTAAACTTCCCTTGTTTAGTTTTATGTTCCAACTTGCAGATGATAGTAACCTTAATCTCTACTTACAACCTCTTTGTCTGACCAGTCTCAGTCTCATTTTATCCCCCCATATTTTCCTGCTTCTTTGCTTGTTTGTTCCCCCTCTCTTTCTTTCCTCTCACCACAAGATTGGCTACTGCTGTCACTAACAATAACCAGGGAGTTAAGAGAAAGTTATGAGACAGAGGAGAGTGGTACTGTGAAACAGACTCAGGGCTGGTTATGGCAGGTCTTGGATCATTTCAGCAGTTGTCCCTAAAGGTTGAATGTATAGTACGGTATGTTTGGGTGTGAAGTAAGCTGATCCCAGTGCAGCACTCAGATGGGGCAGCAATTTTGTTTGAGTCATATTCAGTGAGTGTGATAGCAGTGCTAAGACACCAACATTGGCATCAGCTACATTACACATTTGTGTTTGTAGAAACGCACACACAAACACATCACGTCAGGTCATTCATGTGTAGCTGATCTCATTTGGGAAAAAACAATCAGAGATGACATCACTTCTTGGACTCAGAAGAAGGATTTGTGGTGAAAGTGTCTGTGAAATGAAACAATGAAAAAACATTATTTAAGCTTCCTCTGCATTAGATTATTTTCTTCTCTTTCTTAAACTCTTGTGCTGTTGATGCAATGGCATCATGAGGCACAAATTATTGTAGTGTCGAGGTAGAGGTTAGAGGATAAATATTGCAAAAAAAAAGTTTATCATTAGAGAAAATAGATAAGTTATAGTTCTGTTGTTGAAACCCCTGCGGTTTGTGAGAGACTTGAGATCCTTTATCTGAACCAGACAGAGGACAACCGTGTAAATATACAGATGATAACGATCAGCTCCGATATGGATTCAGTTTGCATCTAATGTGACATCTGATATGTCTAGAAGGGAGAGAGGCTACATATGGCATCTTGAGACATGTTTGCTTTGAGATTTATAGAAGTACAATTACTGTAGCGTTGACTGTACTTTTCTTATTAGATGTATCGTTGCTTTTATCAAACTATCTCTTGGAAAATAGTACCTCAAGTCCTCAAAAATGGGAGGACTTAATATATTTTAACAATAAATGACTCCTTGTTTATATTTTAATAGAGGTTTTCTGCAACAGGGATGAATCTACAGTTTGTATATGATATGATATATCATTCTAAATGCATATTTGAGAGCTGACGATGCCACAGATAGTGTCTCAGAAACTAAAGCAGACGTCGGATCAGATGACGATCTGACTTCTGACGTTATACAATGTGCCAAACTCTGTCATGACCAACTCTGCTCCCCAACCAAGTGGAAAACATTACCTCAGTTACTTAAAGTGTTTCACAACATAGCGCACAGCAATATTTATATAAAAAAAGACAAACCTCAAAGAGCACATCAGGCTCGCAACGAGCTCCACAGGTGCTCACATGTGAAAGAAACACAGAAAAAAGTTGGTTTCAAAGAGTACAGAGATGCATTTTGGGCTTTTCAATGTGTTTTATATGTAAAATGTCTTTAGTAAAGAGGGCAAATGAGAAACAAAAACTATTAGCATGTTTCAGCTATAACATGGCTTCGCTTCACTTTCACAGATCAGGAAGAAAACAGGCGTTGTATAGACCACACCTGGGCAAACAAGTGCAATCAAGTCAACAGATCACAGGTGTGTCCTCACTTGAGTAAAACTGGACACAGAATACCTGATCAATAAAAAAAACTTCTAATAAAAATGATGTTCACTTAACCTTGTCAAAGTTTGCCCCAAACTATATATACTTTATTTTGAAGACTCTGGGAAAACCTTTATTTAATTCACCTTTAAACCTCTTTTCAGTACCCCTTTGCAACTACATAGACTATTTGATGTAGATGCTTTTTTCATTTGACGCACAACGAAAAAGGCTGAAAGGAGAGAACGAAAACAAATATGTAATTCAAACCAAGAATTTAGCAAACTTGATGGCTAAAAATTGTCACATCATGATGCTGATCTACTGTCGCTGAAATCTTATGTATTCAAGTATTCATATATTTATTCTTTCTTTCTTCCTTCTCTGCAGTCACGAGGTTATATGCATTGGAAATGGAGGGTGGGGGGTTACTGACATTGGGTCTGTATTTATGTTGATCATTTGCTGCAAATTAAGTTTTAATTTCCGTATTGTTATATATATCTATGTTATAGATATAGGACAGAGATGATTGTACATTTTGTCTAGGTTTTTGGTGAGAATGTACTGACGGTATTTAAATATGCAGTGTGTGCTGTCTGTATGAGTGTCTACAGATCTCCTTTTTGTTATGTAAATGAGATTGCAAAAATGACATGCGAAAATGAGAATGATAAAAATTTAATTAAAATGATAAAAAAAAGATAATGTAGCTGTCATTTTAATGAGAAAGTATGTTTTCATTCATGAGCTTAATTCGTGTCCAGTTTCAGCCTCTTACAGGAGGTGCACACCTGTTAATTGTTGTCCTAATTGCAAGTGTTAGCCTCTGTAGGTGTGGCCTATAAAAGGCCTGTTTGCCACCTGCTCTGTAACACCCGGTTGAAAGCACACAGCAGAAACATGCTGGTAGTTTTTAGGCTTTCTTTGCTCTCTCAAGATGTTTTTTTACTTATAAAACACACATGCACAACTGCAGTATGTTAGTATTTTGGAAACCAGGAGAGAAGGGTCTTCCAGTTTTTACTTTTAGCAGCATTTATAGATGAATAATGTGTTGATAAAATATTTCCCCTGCTATTTTGACAAACTATAGACGCAGTGACCTTAAATCATTGTCATAGTAATGACAGCTGAAGTGCTCCAAAGGTTAGCCTTGTTCTTTTCAGTTTGTCCTGAACTGCTGTTTTAGTTCCAGTCATTCTGAAAGGACTTCCTTGTGAGGGTTAAAGTCAAATGGTTGAATCTATTGTGTGTGCCTAAGGACCAGGGCTTATTGGCATTTTTGCAAATATGCCAAAATTGCCAATAACCATGCAGAATGATGGCAAAGACAGTATATTTTTCAGCCTTAACAAATAAAAAACCATGCCAGATTTGCAAAACTTCCATTCACATAGACACAATATTAGCTTTGATATAGGGTCTTGAAAGTAGTACCTTCAGTAGTAGTAGTTCACCGTTGCACACAAGAAGTTAGCTAGCACAAAAGCATAAGTCTTTTCCAACACAGTTCAATTGAAAAGGAAAATAGTAGTTACTGGATGTAACTCCAGTTCTATGAGTATGTGCGAGGCCCTCTAATGGGCTTTGCTATTGGTTTATCCCCTCGAGGCTTCGCCTTGGCACCTGAGTCAAAATCAACTCAGCAACCGCAACCAGGGCCAGCTGAGTTAGAGTGCCTCGCACATACTCCACTAACTACGATTTCTGTCGTACGTGCTCCGCCCTCTAACAGGTTTCTCTATTGGCTTATAACCTAGGCGAAGGCCATAGGGATGAAATGTACTCCCAGCTGGGCCTGACCCTGCCGAAAGCAGAATCCCACAGCAGTACCCCCGGTTGGGCCTCCTCCACCGGAGACACGCCCCCAGGACCGCGAGTACACCAGCACGGAAATGTCATCAAGCAGGACCGCCATCTGCCGCCAGATGGAGGGTCCCCCAACTGTGCACCCAACACAGAATGAGAAACAGAACTGGCAGTCACATCCCTCAGATAAAACTGCACAAAAGTCGAGGCGGAGGACCAGGAGGCCGCCATACAGATGTCCTCCATCGAAACCCCCCGGAATAGAGCCGTCGATGCCGCGATGCCCCTAGTGGAGTGTGCCTTCAAACCCACTGGGGGAGCGTGCCCCATGGTCTCATAGCCCCTGCGGATGGCCTCACAAAGCCAGTGAGCGAGCCGCTGCACCGACAATGGGGCCCCCAGAGAACAACTGCTGTAGCAGACAAACAGCTGGTCAGACCTCCGCAAACCCAACCAAACAAATGAAGATGCTCCTCCTCACCGCTAGAGTGAGGAGGGGTAAAAAAGGCCCTCAGGCGGATGACCCTTGACCTGAAAGAGAAGGTGATAACCTTCGGCTGAAAAGCTGGATTCGGCCGCAGTTCCAGCGTCTCCCTGTCGCCACTGACAAACAGGCCGAATGTATTGGTTGATGGCAGGGCTAAGAGGAACACCGTTTTAATAGACACAATCCCCAACTCCGCCTGACCAAGGGGTTCGAACGGTGGACCCGATAAGCCATCAAGCACCGTCTGGAGGTCCCACTGGGGAACCAGACGCCGAGTAGGGAGCCTCAACTGACGGGCTCCCTGCTGGGGCGCTTCACCAGCGGATGGCTCCTAGCTGTGAAGCACCCCAGGCTGTCATGACCTATTGTAATGGCTGCCACAAACACGCCTAAAGTGGATGCAGCCCGCCCCCTGTCCAATAAGTCCTGCAGGAAAACCAAAATCTCCTGCAAAGGGCACAAGCCTGGTTGAAGGCAGACACAGACGGACACAGATCGGGCCCGCCCGTTCCGATCCTCCCCACTCGGGGGGAACGCACGGGGGTCCTGCCGAAAAGGGAAGAGATGCAGCTAACGCTAAAAGTGAGGCAGCTGCCTCCCTTGCAACGTCCCCCGGTACACCGACCATCGGGGATGGCAGAAAAACCCCACTCTCACAGCCAGTCAAGGCCACCGTAGTAAATCATGGCCCGACGGCCCTAACAAACAAAGAAGCAGTACTCACCTGTGGGATGAATGGCCCAGCACCGTATTCCGCCACCACAGTATCATGGCCGCCATCTTGTGTTTGGGACATAGTAGACTGCACATGGCCCTCATCCCTAACGTCATCCGCCAGAATAACGGGAGAGGAGCCAAAATAGCGGCGGCCAGCACAGCTAGCCATGCTAACCGTGCTACCGGTGCTTCGCAGCTCCCTACAAAGCTGCTGCACCCGCGAGGAGACAAGAGTCCGAGCGACAAACCTCCCCGACGACTCTGTCTCGTCACCCTGGGTCGGGACGAGATCAGTTGAGGTCAACACATTATGATCGGCATCGTTCTCCGGCACACTCCCTACCCGGGTAGTGTGCCAATTGGAGCGGCGGCAGCCTGCAAGCCAATAACCCATAAACACTTTATTAGCCGGAATAATACGGAGCAATCACGGTTAATAGAACAGACGTCTGTCCTAACGTGACTGTCAGAAGGAGAAGAGTGAGTGTCAAAAATACTCTAGAGACAAAACACCATTTACGGTTTTTCTTGGCAACATAAGGAAACTGTTGTTGACATCGCTGCCCATGGCCAACCACAGACTCCCGAACCGGCCCGACATCCCCTCCTTGGCCACGATCATGACCACGATCACGGCCAGGTGGCGTGAAGGAAGGCGCCTGTCCCCGCTGACCTGAACTAGCAGACACCACCCCGCCGGACCCCTCCATGGCTCCATTGCAGTGTTGCAAGAGCTGCTGTTGCTGCCGCTGGCGAAGGGGAGACTGCTGGGGGCGCAGGTGCGAGCCTTCCTCGCGCTTTCCAGCCGCTCCATTATCACGTGAATGTCTGGGCCGAACAGTGACTCTGTCGAGATGGGGGTGTTCAGAAGAATGTGCTGCTCCCTCTCTCACACAGAAGAGAGGCCCAGCCAGAGATGTCTGTCGCCCACCTGTGCCGTGCACATCGAGCGACCACCAACAATCGCGAACGCCTGGGACATCCACAGGAAAGCTGCAGCGGTGGTCTGGACCTCCGTGATCTCAGATTCCAGCAGCTCCGACCTCTGGTGCAACAACCAATCCAGCGATCCCACCAGGAACGCCATGTTGTTTGCCAACGCCACCACCTGAGCGCCGCCGGCGTAACACCGCTCCAGGAAGCCAGCCGTGGCCCTGTCCCTCTCGGCTGGGAGCGATGGCCGACCTTGACCCGGCCAGAAGGAAGCAGACGGGACGAGGCAGACCCTCACCTCGTCCTCGATGGAAACACCCCGGCCCCACTCCCAGCCCTCCACGGTGGCATAAGGAGCGTAAGCCATCGCCGGCGGCTTAACTCTCAGCGGTGCGGTCCAATCCCACTGAGCGTGATTGAACACCGGCTGCATTTTAGGGACCACAGTGCAAGGACGGTGCTTCCAGAGGAGACCCCATCCTCGTGGCTGCCGACGTGAACAGTTCCGGCAGGTCATCTAACGAGTACTGATGGGCCACCGGCACGTTGTCATCATCCTCCTCCCTAAAAAGGGAGGCAAGATCTTTCTCCTCAATGACCCTCTGGTCATCCTCCTTGACATAATCAGCCCACGATTTCCGCCAAGCCACTGTCACCTGCACCGCCAGCACGGGGCTAGCGTGGAGGGAGCGAGCAGCCTCAGCAAAGCGTTCCCGACGCTCACGCTCCTCCTGGGGGAGCATGAGACAATTGAGACACATGTCGGACTCAGCTTGATGCTGTGGCCCCAGGCACACAAAGCAGGTTTTGTGGGAGTCTGCAGGCAACATCGGGGAGGTGCAGGCGAAGCAAATCTTGGGTGAAGCCATATTCCATTTTCCTTGTACACTGTCTTGTAAGCTGTGTACACTCAAAGGTGGCTGAGTTGAAAAAGGGAGACGAGCAAGGTGTGGACTGGGGTTGTTATAGGGGAGGGAGCTCACCCCCCCCCCCCCCAAGGGGGCGATGAGTACATGGATTTTGACTCAGGTGCTGAGGTGGAGCCTCGAGGGGATAAACCAATAGTGAAGCCTGTTATAGGGCGGAGCACGTACGACATAGAACTGTTGCCAACATACAAAAAGTTACCAGATAATTGCTCCAGGTTTGTGTGTGTAATGTGAAACTTTCATTTCTGAGGTGGAGTCCTTTAACAATCAATATAAAGAGTTTTGGGTGAACTACTCCTTAGCATAAAAAATAAGAACAACACATGAGACAAATACTTCCCGTGCACTGATGCTTACTTTTACTTATGGATTTGTAGGAGAGTTTGGGGTTGTAGAAAGTCAATTTTATTTATATAGCCCAGTATCACAAATCACAAGGGCCTTTACAATCTGCACAGCATACAACACCCTCTGTACTTAGACCCTTGACTCGAATGAGGAAAACCCTTTTTTTAACCCAGAAAAACTGGAAGAAACCCCAGGAAGAGCAACAGAGGAGAGACAAGCAGCTTTTAGGGGACAGAAACAAAAGCGGCAAAGAGAAATGCCATCGATATCAAAACGTTGCAGTCTGTTAGTTGAATTCTCATTGGCAGGATAAACATGGACTATAAGTACTAATGTTAACAGTTTCATTGAGACTGAGACCAACCAGCATTTCAGTTTTATCAGAATTTAGAGGCAGGAAATTACGTGACATCCAGGATTTCATAGCAGATACACAGGCTTCTAGATTTCTAATTTGAGCATCATCATCTGCCTTTACAGGCACATACAGCTGAGTATCATATCATAGGAGTAGGGCGTGATCAATGGTATCAAAAGCCACACTGAGGCCCAATAATAGAAGTACCAAAGGGGAATTTGAATCAGTGGTAAGCAAAATGTAATTTACCAGTAAATCAGTAGTTTCAGTGGAATGACAGGCCCTAAAGGTAGATTGAAAAGGTTCAAAAAGACTGCTGTTATGTGAGATGAAAGTTGCTGAGACACAACTCTTTTGAATACTTTTGAAAAGAATGGAAGGTTAAGAGACTGGTCATTTAGATATTGAGAGATCCTGGATCAAGGTTTGGTTTCTTAAGTAAAGGTTTAACCACAGCAGTCTTAAAGCTAGTTGGGACTGTGCCAGTTGTAAGTGATTAAATTAACAATATTCAGGATTGTAGGTCCCAGAGATGGCCAGAGATCTTTAAAAAAGTTTAGCTGGAAGAGGGCCAAGGAGACAGATAGTTGGTTTTGAAGCTTAAACCAATTTAGACAATCAAAGTTTCAAAATTTATAAGAACTGTCATTTATGTCTTATTTCATCTATTTTACTACAGGAAAAAAAAACACAATTTGGAAACAAATGGAAAGAAAAAAATCTAAATCTAAATTCAGTTTTAGTGGGGATGTTCACATCAGGTCTCAGGTTACAAAAGGCTCATTGGGCTCAACTTTATGATACAATGTGAGAACCTAAAATGGAGCAAAGCACAATGTTATCACTGAGATGCTTTTGGGAAAGGGGACTGAGGCATGGTTTGTTTTCATTTGCATACTCTGAGATATCACAAGCACATAAACACATCTGACCTGCATCACTCAGTCTCTCTGACATATTGATCTCTAAAAAGCACAGAGGCTGTCTACCTTTTCAATCTCTGTAAGCATTGTTATGATTTACTGTCTTCATCCATAGGCCAGACAGAACCAAATGAAAAATCACATTTAGAAAATGTCATCTACTTGGCTCATTTTCAAATTGAAATCAGCACCATTCTTTTGCCTGCGCTTCCTTCAAGTTGATGAAGTTTAAGATTGTTGCTGTTCAAGAGCAGCAAAATGCATTTTCTTGGCTATACATTAAAGATTAAGCATGCAGATATTTGCGCTTGTAAGTGAGCTTTGGTATGTGTATTTGCGTGTGTGTCATGGCTGCAAATGGTGTGTCAAGTATGCACTGGCTGCTGCTATGAAGCACCTGGCATACCCTCACTGTCTTGCTAACAGGGCCTGACAGGTCTACTTCATGCAGGTCCAGAAGAGGAAAAACACTTTAAGATGGGTCTTAAATTATGATGAGTTGGCAGGTCATTACTAGTATCTCAGACGTCAGCCAGATGAGCTATGAACAAGGGCAGAACATACATTTTGGTCACTTGCATCACAGGAATATCCATTTTTCTAAGCCCACATTCATGTTATGGCCTGTGAGGACAAGTTTGCACTAGTGTGTATGGAAGATTACAAGGCTGAGATGCACAATGAATGGGTGATATACTGTATACTGGATCACTATATGACAGGATGAGGTTTGAGTGATAGACCAGTTTGGTCAAAGTGGTGCTGGGGACAAAAAGGGGATGAGTTACATAATTTATGCTTATAACACACACACACACACACACACACATGGCTATACTGTTTTTGTGTGTGCTTGCATGCATGCATTATTCTACCTATACAGGTAAAGCTACATGTTGATGTGTTCCTGACTCCATATGTGTGTGTTATGTATTGTATGTGTGCACATATGTTCTTGCATTTTTTATGATTTTGTGTGTGCGCATGTGGGTGCATGTATTTTGTACTCTCTAAGCCCCCCGTCTTTGATGTGCCCTCCCTGAGTTGAAAGGGTAACATGAGAACTCAGGACCCACAATGCTGCTCTCACCTGTGTCCTTTGATGATAGGACAGAGGCTAAGTAGACCAAACCATGGATGTCTCTGTCATGAAACACACACACACAGATATTGTCCATGACCTTTTATTGTGGTGAGTGCACATCTCAAAGCAGTCCAACTGCCTTTGTTGGCTGTCGCTCTGATGCGCTCCTGTTACGGCACTGGATGGATGGATGTCATACAGGGGTGAAGGCCGTGCTCTCCTCTCTCCATCACTCAGCCCTCGCTATAGGAGTCACTGAAAACTCTGGACAACACTATTACTTCCAGACCCCTGTTCCCTCTCCATACATCACTCTGCACTATACTCTTCATGCCTCTCTGTTTACTTACAGTGTTTCTCTTTTTCACCTCCTGCTCCCTTTCACCCCAAGCTTTGCTTGAGAAATTGTTACAAACTGATGTCAGACATATTGGCTATAGCTTCCTTGAGAAACAAGGTTTCATATTACATTCATATTAAAACACTGTCTTTCTTGATTTTAGGATTTGCTTGAACATCAGTTTATCAACTATTTACTGCAATTATGACAAAAAACACAACATTCTCATTCACAAACAGCTGTTGAACGCATTAACTTTACAGAAGTGCGCTAGTCTGTACTGTATACTGTAGGTTGTGAACACATTAAAACAATTGAACCAAACCTTACCTTATTCAGTATATATTCACTCTTACAATTTCTGTATTTGTACAAGTAAATTGGACAAGATTGACACTCGGTCATATGTGGCTGCTTTGCCCACAGGAGGGAGCAAAAGGGACATTTCTCCTTATCAACCCCCCAACCCCCATGTTTATCTACCTGGCTCTACTGTGCATGAATTCATGATCTAAATCCTTCTACACTTAACCGATATATGTTAACCTCGCTTATTTCTCAGTTGTTGCAAACAGGGGTTAACAATCGCTGATAGTCCCATCATTTTTCTGCAGCCTCAGAAGTATAATGGTTAGACAGACAGTGATGAGTTGACAGTAGGATGAGGAGATCCCCTGTGGACAGGTGAACCAGATACTGGCTCAGGTCAGTACAAGGTCAAAGCACAGAGCGAGAGAAGGGATCTATGTGTGTATGTGGAGGATAGTGCGTCCGTGAGGTAACAACTCTTCCTCCCTCTGTCCTGCACTCTATCACACACACACACACACTCCTGACCCCTCCCTCCACACACAGACCCACCGTTTAGCCAGGCAGAAGCAACCCATTGTCAAACCAAACAGGCGCTGAAGGGTCCTGTCCTCCGGTCACTTCATCCCTCCCTTCGTCCCTCCACCCCTCAGTGGGGGTGACAATGACCTCTGTCTGAAACAGAATAGGTGCTGCACCTGTGGAGAGAGGAGGTCCCGTGCAGGCTGGTTTGATTCACTTCTCTTCTTTTACCCTCATTATCAATGTCATACGGTACCAGGTCTCAAACGCTCCAGAATAGATCACAGACTGTCCTGTGTTGGGTCTTCTGTATAAGTGAAGCACTTTTCTGTTCTTCTCAGATGATCTTTGGCCCCATGCTGAGTGCAAATACTCAGTTTGAGTAACAGCCAGGTTGAAAAGGGTCAAGTTTGAAGTGAAAAGTTAATAATCCCTGTGGGAAAACAATGGCAGAATGGCAGTGATACATGAAATAAAAATGTGTCTTTTTGACAAAGTCAATTTAGAGATTGATGAGTAAAGGAGGAATCCAACTTAAAAAAATTTGCATTCCTGTGTTTTTAATATATCTGGGCTATACTGACAATTACAGACACAACAGTATCCACGGTGGAGCTACAACAGACTTCAGAGATGCTCAACAGTCACACATTTATGCAAGAGCCAGAGATACTAATTTCTAGAGATACCTGCAACATTTTCACAGAAACGGCTCACTTCTGTCTGTTACAAATGTCCTGTCAATGTTGTGGATGCAACAAGTCTGGGCAAATTCCCTCCACCCAGGGGATGAAGAAAAGCACTGTGGGAAATGTAGGAGAGAACTAACTGAAGCAAAGTGTAATGTAGTAAAGGTTACCTCCTGAGAAAGACAAATCATTACGAACTAACTCTTGGAAAGGATTAAGCAATGCCAATTGACAAACAGAATTTAAAGGTGGGATTTTCCTTTTAATAGTCTGTATGTACATAATAAGATCTTAACAACAGATGTACAGGTATTGGCCTACCACTTGCCATTTATCATTTATTCGAAGTGACATCTGCTCGAGTCAAAGTCACAAAATCAAATTAAATTAACCAGCCATCATTCCTTAGCAAGGCAACCTCACTTCTGTTATGTATCTGTTTGCTTATCCTCTTCTCTTTCTCTTCACCTTCATACTTCCTTTAATCAGTCCCCTTCCTCCTCACCTTCACACTTCCTTTCTTTTTACCCCCCCCCCGCTGTCCCTATGCCTGCCCCAGTCTGTCTCCAGTGACCCAGCCTGAACCAACAGAGCTCTAATCCCAGGATCACCTCTCATCGCTGGGTGACAGAGAGCGGGATCAGCCCTCCTCCCACCTCCAGGAATCTCCAGTCCAACTCTCATGGCTGGACCACACCGCATCAGAGGTGAAGGTGAGGAGGGTGGGGAGGACAGAGAGAATGACAGAGATAGACACTGACACATGCACCATATATTGTCTATGTAATTAGAATGAAAGTAGTGGCTGCTATATATTGACACAACTGAGCCTGTGCGTATTGTGTGTGTAATTGTCATTGTTTGGTACTTTGGGGGTACAAAGTGAACAAGGCTTGTGGCAACATTTCCCTCATAGCTGACATGCTGTCTGTGTCCTCTCCTCTGTGATGGTGAGCTATACTTCACACTTTAATATAGCTGATCAGCCTGCAACAACAGACTGAGGCATAACATGGTGGATCACATCAGACACACACATCAGGCACTGGCCATGGTCTATAGTCTGTATTTGATTTTGGTGTGCTTTATTATTTTGTAGTAATGACAAGCAAAAATCATAATGTAGGTTTTTGTGGTGTTACATGCAGAACATTCACACATAAACATGTGGTATTATATATACACACCTACAGTATGAGAGCACACACAAAGACCACGAAGCATGGTGCAAACTCGACACATGCTATTAGATTTCCAATATTAAGCAATTCAGTTCTCTCTAAACGGCACTACAAGAAAGAGTTAATAGTTAATAATGGGTCCGGTCATCCCCCTTATTGCACTGACAGCTGCTGTTAATCAGGAAACTGTTAGAGCTTGTCACAGGCCACAAAGGAGGGCAGCAGGCAGGGCCCTCTGAAAACTGAAGGGTTGACTTTGGTAGCACTGTAGCATGACAAGATAACACACAGCACATCTGCTTAGTCTCAGCACTCACACTTTATCATGATCAACCATTATTTTGAGATGCTGAAAAGGTTTCAGGCCCTAATGGTATAATTGAAAGGTCAGGCCTCACACAAATTTTTTAATAGTCCAAGAATTGCATTTTGTCTGAAGGTAATAGCTTGTTTAATTGTCTATGGCAGAATAGTCTGGCAACATTGTCAAGTATTCTATGATGTGGCAAACAGGCTCATGTTGCTGCTTGAGTGTGTATCAGTGGTGTGATTCTAACCAAAAACACCAAGCCTGAAACTGATTTCCTGTAGGCCAGACTCCGAGGAAACTGAGAAGTTAAGCCTACCTCCAATAGGCATCTGCTCAATGTCAAAGCTCAGACATTTTGTCATCAGATTATTATATTACCATTACACACAATCCTGCAGTTAATGAGGTTTCAAGTAGTATTGAAAATCAAATTCAGGCTGAACCTCTGAGTCCTAAGGGTTTCCTTCAGTAGCTCGGTGTCATGACAAGATAAAACGCAGCACATCTGCTTAGTGTCAGTGATCCGCCACAGCAGAGGGCGGGAGGGATGAACTAGTCGAGGGGAGTGTGTGTGGCAGTGGTGGGTGATTTAAACTCATGAGCTGATGCCTCTGCTTTTCCTCTTTTGGAAAAGGGGGGCGGGTAAAAA
This sequence comes from Maccullochella peelii, assembly GCA_002120245.1. NCBI lineage: Eukaryota > Metazoa > Chordata > Actinopteri > Centrarchiformes > Percichthyidae > Maccullochella > Maccullochella peelii. The sequence continues at coordinate 21,231 of LKNJ01002034.1, forward strand.
CACGGTGGGTTTAATGCACAGCTCAGATTTTGAGGGTAGTAATGGAGTACTTGTAATGGAATTACGAAATATAGTATTCTGTTACTTATCAGATTCTTCGATTACTGATTTGTGATTGTGAAAAAATGAATAACTGATGGATTTATTTGGATCTAAACTGCATGAACCGGTCAGAGGTTGACACAGCAAAGTATAATCATCTCAAGGAGGAGTTGCATCCTCTGACTAATAGGTTTAGGTTCATCACCATGTCATTAGCACTTCTCACCACTGGATGAGTCACACAGCCTCTAATTCACTCTGTCTGGAACTAAACGTTGTTGGTTTCAAACCACAGACCTGTTTGGGGAAAATTAGACGGGGAAAGTGAGTGCGATTTCCCCCTTACGTCCACAACCACAATGGTTTCCATTAGCAAGGCATTTTATGTATTACTTGTCATTGGAGGCACTATTTGCTTGCCAACATAAGTGAAAATAAATGTAAATAAAATGAATTCATCTATCATATCTTATGTCAACAGGACATACAAATATAAGGGGACAATTTGGAGAGGCTAAGTTATATTAATCATAAAATCGCTTGTTCTGCTTGAAGAAACCAGACAAAAACCAGAGCAAAATCAAAGACAGTCAACACCCACTATTTAGGCTGACATAAGAAATAATAAATAATTTAATCTTAACTATGACAACTGCAAAGTAGAAATACTTATAAGTTATGAAGCTTACATACATTATAAGAACAAGGGAGGAACAAACCATTATGCCATGCCATGTTTCATTCATATACGTGGTTGTATCACTTTTATAAATCATTTTTAATAAATGTACTGTATGCCTTCTGTATAATGTTACCCCCTCACCAATGTGAGATGAAATAATAGAGAGACTGCTTGGGTGCAGTGTAAGATTTCTCATAGTGTGATTAAACATAGACATGAGGAAAAGCTTTACAAAATATCTTCCCCCATCTTTAGCGTTTTCTCTCTTTGCTTTCTCCGCCCTACCAAAGGCAGGACCTCTGCCTTGCATGGCACTGCCGAGCAGGCAAAACTCATACACACATGTATACATGCAAGCACACTGAGGGGCTTTTTCTCTCTTCCATTCTCTCTTTCTCCACATCTCATTTCATTGCATTTGCTCCCTCTGTCGTGCAACCCTTTCTCTTATCTTTCCTTAAATTACTTGAAAAATGACCTAAGAAATTGGGAGGATTTATGGAAAAGTTTAATACAAACCTTAAGAGCAATGGGCTCATGTGTTTAAGTCATATTTTTGGTCTTAAATATGTCCATGATGGTTATCATTTTATGAGTATCCTATTCTTTCCCTTAAAAGGTTTGTTTGTGAGTCTCTACGTGTGTCTGTGTTAAAGTATCTGCTTGTATATTTAAACATGGGTCTACTTCTGACAAATTTCCCATCCATTTTTCAGTGTGTGTGCGCGCGCACGTGCGTTATAGAACTGAATGTATGCATCTGTATATATGCGTGTGTTTATGTGTGCCTGTGAGCGTGTGTCTATGTACGTGTTACCTGGGGTCATAACTCTGCCCAGGACAGTTTTATAAAGTGCAGTGCAGCCAACGAAGCAGCAGTAAATCAGTTTTATTTGCTGTGTGTTGGGGGTCAGCTCTCTTGACACCCCCCGGACCCTGACACCGCAGGAATGGACTGGCTGGATTTAGCTATGGCAGCTGTGTTGTTGTAGGCTGGTAGTTAAGGGGGATTTATTCTTGTATGGAGGCGATTCACCTGAGGAAAAAGAACAGTTGCCATTGCTTTTTGCAATATTTAGTTTAGTTTGGAAGGCGCATAAAATATATTTTTTTCTCCAATTACTTTATTTTTCTTTTGCTTAAAACAATAGTTCAAGACTTTGGGAAATGTGCGTACTCACTTTCTTCTTAAGAGTTAGGTGAGGTCGATAAGCTGGAGTCAGGAGACAGTTAGCTTAGCTTAGCATAGAGACTGGAAACAGGGGGAAACAGCTAGCCCAGCTCTGTCCAAAGGTTACAATATCTGTCTACCAGCACCTCTAACATGTTAATTAATAAGCTAGTATAAGTTACTCTTGACTTGAGTATTGAAGACACACAACACATTTTTTTCAAGCCAAAAAACACACACTTAAACAAAACTCTTAACAGCGATGATCTGCAAAACACACAGATGTTTTTGACAAGGCTGACTCAGCACTTTCATTAATCTATCCGTTCTGTGGAGTCGGTCTACCGCAAACAGTTGAAATTAATTACTACAAGACATAAGCTCAAAAAAAAGTCAGACAAAATGAATAAAGCAGATTATGTTATTACTTTCTTGTAAACACGTTTCCCAAAACTGGGGAATAGGACTTTGTTGTACAGAAAAGTAAACAGTATTGAATTTTGTGAATGAAATGTCCTTGGTCCACATTTTGTCACGTCTAATGGTTTCACTCTGCTGTCAGAGACTCACCCCAAGTCCTAGAGAGAATGATTCATGATACACACACACACACACACACACACATACAGTCCTAGAGAGCAGGGCTGTGCTGCATGGCACACAGATGATATAAACACTATGTGGGAATGCAAACAAACTCCCTCACTAGTTCCCTCTTTCTCTTTCAGCAAACCTCTTTTCAGAAGGTCATTTTCTTGGAGCTCATTTCTGAGTTCTCCATTTCAAATTTACCAGACCTAACAAAAACTTCTTAGCAATTCAACACTCGTCTCAAATAAGCAAACTACTGATTAATTGAATTATACAATTAAAAGAAGTTATGGTTAAGTACGCCAACAGATGCAAGAGCAAACTGTGGCTTTGACACGCACCCATGGCTCACTTCAAACTTACATGTATTATACACACTTGCACCATGGGTCTGGACAGTGCTGTACTTTACAGTTCTTAGTTAAAAGTGTGCTTATGTAATTGTTGGAGGTTAATTTCTGAGTTATTTAGTTACCCAAATGTATTTCATAGTTTGACCTCACAGAGAGGGGCATGCAGAGACCAAGCCAGGGTGTTGCCTGTCGAGGTGCTGGATGAGGCAGGCAGACAGAAATCTCAGGAGGGAATGGACCTGAGGCACAGGTAAATACTGGGTTAGACACGATTTAGGAAAATACTATACATAAACTATAACTAACTACAAAATACTAGACTTAAAGTTTCAGGCTTGGCCGTAGCATTAGTACAAAGACTGGAGTGTAGAGCCAGGGTAATATACTGCAGGAGCTTGATGAGAGGATGGGTCGCAGGTGACCGATAGAGAGAACAAACAGACACAAGGAACATAAGGAAGGGATAAACAGCCGAAACACAAGGAATGAGCCGGGACCATGACAATGCCAGGTGCCAAAACGTGGAATAATGCAATATCTTATCTGTTTGAGATTGTAGTGCACTATATCTTGTGATATTTCCAAGTAACTTCTGAGAGATGTCTATCCAGCGTGATTCCTCCTATGGGTGGCTAATTTTGCATTCGATTCTCACAAGTAAAAAAAACATGCACGGAGCCCGGGAGGTGTCATGGAGGGGGAACAAAAATCAAATTTGTGCTCTTGGTTTAATAATTTGCACTCTCAAATAAGTAATTGCAGTCGTTTGTTGCAATTCATACCCCCTCTTCCCTGCCATTCTTTGCTATATGTTACCTTAAAGATAGGAAAGCTGAAGGAGTCATGTTTCACACTAAGCAGAATCATTAAAAGCTTCACTTGCTGTCAGACCCCCTGCTGTTTCTAAAACCATGACAAATGGCTCTCCCTGCATTCCTGATCTAATAACCCGTGTCTGCCAACTATAGAAATATATACATGCATGCTCAGCAGGTGGTAGAGAACTGATGCTGTAGGCTTTGTGAGATAAGATTAATGAAACACCAGTTTATAAGTTCATCCAGCTGCAAAAAAAAAGAAGATAAAAGCTACACAGTGATCTCTCATTTAATTTGAGCCTGAAATGTAATGTACTATAAAGTGATCTGAGATATACTTGTAAGGAAGTTTCATTATAACTAACTTACTGTCTCCTGTGAAAAGAGTGTTGGATTAATAAAGTATAATTAGCTATATTAAAATATATTTTATATCAGTAATTATTATGAATAAATTCCTGTAGCATTCTACTTCCTTTATGGTTTTATCTACACATTTGCCATGGGACAGCATAGAAAGTCGCATCTAAAAAGTAATCAACTGGACAAAATGAAGAGCACTTTAGCAGTTCCATGTGTTAGTCTTATCCAACAAGCAGCACTGGCTAAGCTAACACTTCTTGTCACATGCAAACAGTGGTTTGCCCACACACCTCTGCACATGTTTTGGTGTTTAGAATAAGATGCATTGATATTCAGCAGGGCCTGGAAAAATCCCCCCATTCTCTGTCAGAATCTTGGGCCCATTTCCTCTCTTTCTGTGTGTGTGTTTGCATGCACCTGTTTTATGTCTCATAGCTATCAACTCTGGAGGTCTTTCGAAGCAGGTTGCAGAGTCCAACAGTCAACAGATACCTTCTCACAGGGTCAAGATTAGCCTACAGGGTGTGTGTAAGAGAGACAACAGCCTTTTCATGTGTGTGTACATCTGACCCTAATTTAACTTTTCTCCATGATAAGCTCAAATATGAAATACAATACACTTAAAACACAAGATTCATTGCACACACACCTACATGTGGACAAATACAGTATAACTGGTTTGTTTGTTTGATTTAGTAGTTTTTTTTTAGCTTTTTTGTGCTTGATTAGGAGGTATGTACATATTTTGGTAATCATGAGTGTAAGTGCTGCTGGAGGTCCCTAATTGGAGTAGACACAGCGCTTGTCCCACATTTAACAAATCAGGTGGTGAAGCCCTCTGGCAAGGCAGAATCTAGTGTGTGTGGTATGACCTCAGGTTGCCAATTCTTGGACCCAAATGACATCCAGAAGCACTCAATCAGGCCTCTCACAGAGGACTGGAAACCATTTCACCTCAATAGTCCCAAAGTCAAGAGCAAGGGGTTTTAACACCTGAGAGCGAGAGAGAGAGAGTGTGTGTGTGTGTGTGTGTGTGTATGTGTGAGAGAAAGGTTGTGTATGGATAGGGTTAAAAACAGAGGAAACACAAGGAAAAAAAGTGGCATGGCACTTGCCATGACACTACCCCCTCAACAGGAGCCTCCAGGTGAATCTCTGGGCTTGTCCGGATAGGTCCGGTGAAAGTCCCTGATGAGAGTGGGATCCAGAATGAAGGAGTGTGGCACCCAGGAACACTCAGAACCATAACCCTCCCAGTCCAACAGGTACTGTAAGCATACAGTACATCCAACAGCACATCCAACAGTCGCCGGACAGTAAAGGCAGGATGGTCATTGATGAGGGAGGAGGTGGATCAGTTGGAGGGCACAGCGGGCTGGAGGATACAGGCTTAAGCTGCGAGACATGGAATGATGGGTGGATTTGTAGGGACTTGGGTAATTTGAGTTTAACAATGATGGGGTTGATGGATGGTCTTGTGCTATTGCTATTGTGAAGGGCCCAATGAATCTAAGAGCCAATTTTCTTGAGTCAGCGGAATGTCTTTGGAGGAAAGCCAAACACTCTGACCTGGTTTGTAAAAAAGGAGCAGGAATACGACGGCGGTTGTCGCTGGTTCGATTACATTCCACAGAGCGGAGCAGAGAGGTGTGAGCAGATTTCCAGACTTTTCTGCAGCGGCAAGGTGAGCTTGAACAGAGGGGACAGCAATTTTGTCCTCCTGTGAGGGAAACGGGGGAGGTTGATACCCAACTGAACATTCAAATGGAGACATACCCATGGCAGAACTGGGAAGGGAGTTGTGTGGTGTGTAGGTGTGTGCTCCATGAAGAAGTGTTAGTGGCTGCAACACAGCAAAGAGCCATCTCCAGGTCCTGATTAGTCCGTTCAGCTTGGCCATTGATCTGGGGATGAAAACCAGAGGACAGACTAACAGTTGCACCCAACCCATGACAGAGCGTTCATACCTGGGAGATGAACTGGGAACACAATCAGAAACAATGTCAGATGGAATCACATGGAGACAAAACACATGACGAGTCAGTAAGTCAGCAGTTTCCTGATCTGAGGGAAGTTTGGGTACAGCAATAAAATTATGGCTTTGGAGAATCTGCCAACAATAGTTAGGATTACCTTGTGACAGGGGAAGACCTGTGATGAAGTCCAGAGCAATATGTGACCAGGGCCAACCAGGAATGAGAAGGGAACATAGAAGGCCCGGTGGTGGACAGTGACAGGCTTTACCACGAGTGCACACTGAACAAGCGGCCACAAACTTTCTAGTGTTGGACTCCATGAAAGGCCACCATAAACGTTGCTTAATGAGAAAAAGGGTGCACCCAGCTCCCGAGTCACAGGCAATCCGAGGTGAGTGCCCCCACTGGAGAACAGAGGAACGAACTGAATCAGGAACAAACAGGCAATTAAGGGGGCCATTACCTGGATTGGGATGACGATGCTGAGCCTCTTTGACCATATCCTCCACCTCACATGTTGCAGCCACCACTATACAGGTGGAAGATAGGATGGTCTCAGGATTGTTTACCATCTCCTCCTGGTTTCTTTGGCTGGAGAGAGCATCCGGTTTCCCATTCTTCGAGCCAGGTCGATAGGTGAGAGAAAAGTTGAACCGGACGAAAAATAGAGCCTAGTGAGCCTGTAGAGAATTTGGATGCTTAGCTGTCTGTACGTACACCAAATTCTTGTGATCGGTCCAAACAACAAAAGGATGCTCTGCCCCCTCCAACCAATGATGCCACTCCTCCAAAGCTAGTTTAACAGCCAGCAACTCCCAATTTCCCACGTGGTAGTTCCATTCAGCAGGGCAAAGGCGATGAGGATGAAGTTTTTGATCCGACACTGACCGTTGGGACAACACCACTCCCACTCCAGTATCAGAGGCGTCCACTTCCATGATGAAATGCCGTGAGGGATTGTGTTGGATCAGAATGGGTGCCGACGTGAACTGACTCTTAAGTTCAGTGAAAGCCCTCTCTGCCTTGGGGGGCCAAGAAAACGGAGTGGTGGTAGAGGTAAGTCTCATGAGAGGACCTGCTACTCGGCTGTAGTCCTAAATGAGGTGATAAAAGTTAGCAAAACCTAGGAAGCGTTGGAGCTGTTTGCGAGCAAATGGTCTGGGCCACTCACTGCATGAACCTTCTCTGGGTCCACCTTCACCTGTCCGCTCTCAATGATGAATTCCAGAAAGCTCACAGATCTGACATGGAACTCACACTTTTCAGCTTTAATAAAAAGCTTGTTCTCCAGGAGGTGTTGAAGCACAAGTCGGACATGTTGGATGTGTTCCTCCTGATTGTGAGAGAAGTTGAGAATGTCATCCAGGTAGACAAAGACAAATCTATTTAGAAAGTCTCTGAGCACGTCGTTTACTAGGGCCTGAAACACTGCAGAAGCATTAGTGAGACCCACAGGCATAACCTGGTACTCAAAATGGTCGATCCGTACCAGATGATAGGAGTTGCGGAGATCCAACTTGGAGAACACCTGCTCCTTGGAGAGGTTCAAAAGTTGAACTGATGAGTGGCAGGGGATACTTATTTTTTACCGTGACACTGTTTAGACCTCTAAAGTCAAAGGGATTTGTCTTTCTTGGAGACAAAAAAGAAACCTGCACCCAAAGGGGAAGATGAGGAGTGGATAATGCCTGCGGCGAGAGACTCCCTGATGTATTTCTCTATAGATTCTCTCTCAGAACGTGACAAGTTGTAAAACTGGCTTGCAGGTAGTGTAGCTCTGGGGAGGAGATCTACAGCACAGTCGTAAGGTCTATGTGGAGGCAGGGAGAGGGCGCTCTCTTTACCGAACACAGCTGCTAGATCATGGTACACTGGGGGAATGGTAGATAAGCCTGGGAGTTTAGCTGGAGTCTGAGTCACAGGGACCTCTGATGGTGGGAGGGCGGATTGCAGACAGACTGAATTACTCCAGCTAACAACTTTACCCGAAGACCAATCTATATGGGGATTATGCAGTTGAAACCAAGGATAGCCCAAAACTAGCGGGGTAATGGGAAGTGTAATGAGGTTAAGCTGAATCTGTTCATGATGACTGCCTGAGAGAATAAGTAGCAAGGGCTTGGTGCGGTGGGTAACCTGAGCTAACTGTTTCCCATCTAACGCATTTACCACTATAGGGGTCTCTAGAGGTTCAATAGCTATCCCAGCCTGCAAAGCCAACCGAGTCAGTGAAACTAGCATCGGCCTCAGTATCCAGAAGAGCAGAAAGAAACAAAGGCTCACTATCAAGGCACAGGGAAGCGGGCAGCTGCATCCTACATTGAGTGGTTACGGGGGAAGAAACACCAACACAAGCACCCCCACTTTAGGTGGTGAGCCTAATCTTTTAGTCATAGCGGACAAGAGGCTAGAAAATGGCTGTGTTGACCACAGTAAATACACTCACCAACTTTCCTACGTCTCTCTCTCTCTCCTTGGGAGACAGCCGGGCCCGACCAAGCTGCATGGGTTCAGCAGATACTAGCGACTGATTAGCAGGTAGAGAGTGCTGGGTTGTAGGTACAGGGCTAGCGGGCACACGGTTAGTAGCAGCTTCAGAAGAGCGGGAGGAAAAGCGAGAGCTTCTCTCCCGACACCTCTCCCTCATCCTGTTATCTAACTGAATAGCCAACAACACCAAAGAATCCAAGTCAACAGCCTCATCCCTTAACCCTAATTCATCCTTTATCTGCTCAGCCAACCCCTTAACAAACACCCCTTGAAGGGACATGGAAGAGGCCGACAATCTTTCCAAATTCCAATAAAATACAGACTGGCATGCAGCATTTTAAGTTAAAATGTCTATGTTTCATAATCTTATGATATCAATTATATGACAGTTCTCACTGTGCGAAAGGGAAAGTAGTGTTTGCTTCAGCTTGGCATCACTCGCCAAGCCCATTTATAAACTGGCTAGTATTTCCACAAACCCAGAAATCCCACTACAGTACATTATGTAGGCTAATATAAGTACATTTGAATTTCTACAGTAATATCTATTTATAATATATGATTATTGTTATGATTTACATAATCATAAGATAGTGTAAAATATATATATATAAAAGAATAGAATCAACAGGAGTACAAAAAGTGTGGCCATATAACAAGTAATGTCATTAAAACTGTATACACAAAAGAGCATGTGACATGAGTAAAAAGCCACCATAAAAGGATGTATTAGATTACACTATTTATAAAGTGGAAGGAGTAGTTGAAATATTGAAATAGGGAGCTCGTTCCATTGTTCCACTACAGGTATACTGTTATCATTCATCATATCTATGATGAAGACATTGGGTGTATCAGAATAGAAAGGATTTATTCTGGGTAAGTGCAAAAATCCAGGAGAATTCAGGAAGGGTGTCAAAACTGGCAACAGCCTAGAGTCGTTATGGCAGCACTTCCTGGTTAATGGTGTATGAAGAGCCTTTGATCGCCTTTCAGAGCCTTAAGCCACCATCACTGCAAAGCAGAAAGTAGAAAAATGTGTTGAGGCCAGCAAAAGACTTGCTAATTATCAAAAATACCCTTTTTTGCATAGTGGTTATTTACAAAATGAGTTTAAAATGGCTTCCTTAGTCTGTCCAAACACAAACAATGAGAATGAATTAAACTCTAACAATCTTTTGAGAACATGCAAGCCTGTCTTGAGTGGTTTGATCTTTCCTTAATTTTAAGGAAATCACAGTTTACTGTTAAAGCTTTGAGTCACTATTTGATTTACATTACAGATAAAACACAGCTAGCAGCTGCTACCAAGCTGTTCTTTTCTCGAACAAACTGAGAAACTATTTTTGAACATTTCCATAACCCTTTATCAGGAATACGGTATGTGATACCATCTGTGGTATATAAATGGCCTTCATTAAAGTACAAGTTCCTTTATTCATCCTGCTTATAAAAGTTGCATTCATATAAAAGCAATGAAAAAAATGAAATATTGAATCCATCCACTACACACAATACTCTCAGATATTGGATGATACTGAGTTTTCATGCTTGAGTTGTGTTACTGTAAGAGCATTAATGTCTTATCAGGCTTCTTATCATCCACTGCTGTTATGCATAGCTGCAACATTATATTCACACTTAATTTAACCTCTTACCAGACACGGACACATTTGCACCTCAAGCTCAGTAATTTAGGACGGAAAAAGTGATGTAGAAAAAACCTCCGGCTCCAATATGTATTTTTATTAGTAAATATGATGTATTTTGCCCAGGGCCATTCTCTTTCATTTCAGCCTGCTGCCAAACGCCAAAGCCCAGGGTAAATTAATACAAACCATGAAGCCATGTGCCATTAAACTGGACTCAAAATCCTGGCAGAGCACCAGACGCCCATTTTTATTTATTAATTTATTTTTAATTCTGCAAATGCTTTGCAGATGTTTCACATACCTCATGGTTTTTGGGAGACGAAGTGAAAGAATAATAGTGGTACCTAACATGAGCTGAATGTTTTTTTTCCTATCATTTACTTGCAGCAGAGAAAAATGCTGCAGCTTTAAAAATGTAGTCTGTTTTAGTTTATTTTCAGGTGCACGTCTATCTGGAATTCTCTTGTACCATCTGCAGTTGTGTGAGATAGTATTTGTACTGATCTAAGTAAAAAAACATGAATCATTCTGCCTTTTCTTTTTCCTCTGTTTGTATCCTGGACGTGGAAGTTGACATTAGGATTAACAAAGACTTCATGAGTATGCCATGTAGCTATAGGGAAGCTTCAGAGATTCAATGTATTGCAATCCAGCTGTTTACCCTGTGCTTATAGGATTAGAAAGCCTGCCAAAGTGATATAAAACATTGTGTTGTGTGACTGAACTTTGTTCTATAGGGCTGAAAATCATCTTTCCTCTGAATAGTTTGGTGTGGGTTATTAAATCCATCTGGCAGTGCATCTATGTTCATATGAGAACAAAAACACATTAAAGTCATATACTGCCTACACAAACACACAGAGCTCCAGTCAAAGTACAGTACAATCATAATGACTAACTTTGACCACATTAATACTGTAGAACACCAATCAGACCACAACAGTCCAAACCAGAACTGTTTATAGAGACCTTACTGTTTTCTCCTAAACCAAAGCAGAAGACCGCTTCTGTAATGGAGGCTGTTTGAAGTCCTTAATCAGTTTTTAATGGTACGGAGTGAGGTGGATATTAACTACTACATGTGTGGTTTTATGGTTACTTACCATTGCAGTAGTTTTCGTCCTATATTAAGCCATGCCAGATGCACTTAACCCACAGCCTCTTGTTCAGATAGCTGGCTAATGATAGTAATAAACAGGTGATCTGCAAAATATTTTCTCTTTTGTAAAGCAGAATCTGACATTTACCTCCTCCAAATGGCTGCAACTGTTGGCCTGTTGGAAGAAGAATTAGAGGATGCTGTCTGTTGCCATGTGCGGCCTTTAAAGAGCTCGGTGAGGGTTTGTGGATGTATTTTTGGACTTTTTTTGTACATGACAGCCTGTATGATTGGAAGGGCAGTGATGACTCAAGTTATGAGACACATTATATATATATATTTATTTCTAATGTGGTAAATGTGGTTTTTGTTCTGCATATATATGTAGATCCGTGTCCACTTTCTGGCAGTGGCTAAGTCACTCTTACTGGAACTTGGCAGCCTCAGTGGTTAGCAGTTCACTTGCATGCACAACGACAAAGAATGAGAATTTTTTTTGAATAGGAGACATAAAACTAAAGACTAAAGCCATGCTAGCAGCTCTATGAGGCTGCACTTATACATAGTGGTGCTTTGAGCTAAATGTTAATGTGCTAAAACACATAGTACCTCTGAGGCTGATGGGAATGTCATAAGGTTGCAGGCATTTCTTCATAAACCGAATGGAGGAATTAAAATTCTGACCAGATGATGGCGCTACATGAAAAAAAGTCATTAGGATTCTTCTTTTGGGGAAAATTAGTCTGTGCCAAAATTTCATGGCAATCCATAGTTGTGGAGGCATCACTAAAAACCAAAAGTGACAACCTCATGGTGGTGCCAGAGGAAAGTCAGGGGATCACCAAAGTCATTAGGATACATCCTCTTGGGACCATGCATGTCTGTACATAAGTTCATGGCAATCCAGCCCATAGTTGTTGAGTTATTTCAGTTTGGACCAAAGTGGTGGACCAACCAACTGACAGACGAACAGCCTCAGCGTCAGCAGCATCCATAGAGCTACTAGCGTGGATGATAAGCTTACCAAAGATGCTCGGTTGCCTGTCTGACTTTCAGGCTTGCTTATTTACCTGCCTGTTGCTCTGTTATTTCACCTGCTTGTCATTTTCTCTGTATGAGCTTTGTCTTTCTGACTTCCTTTCTCTCTCTGTAATGTAATGAGTTAAAGTCAGTCTAGGGCCAGCTGGCTGGACTTTATAGGCCTTGAGGTGGAGACCCCTGTTGCATGTAAAAGGAGACCCTGTCTGCAAGGTGCGGTGCTTTACAGGGGTCTAATCCAGCAATAAAGACATAGAAGAGAGAGAAACACAGAGAAACAGTGCGTGTTCTTTTACATCGGCCCACTCTTTTCTTCACACTGGTTTGATCTAGCCTCTGGTGCCATAAGGTTTAACGTATTTTTCCATGAGTTAAGTGACATTTGTTTGCCTCCAGTTTTTACACAGAGTCAAGGGGTTCGTTAAAAATTAGCAACTGTTCCGTCCCATTTATGCCTCTGTAAGTACCTACGTGAGACCCAGCTCTTTTCTCTTCCCACCCATTAATATAAACTGTATGCCTGGAGAGATGATTTTATGGATAATGGTGGCAGGTAATAGCCATTCACTCCAATTTTATGTCACTGCTGTCAGCCCAGCAGCATGTACTAGAAAGCCTTCAGTGGTACTGGGTTTAAAAATAATTACAATGTTCAAAATTAATTCAGCTCATTCATTTAGATACAAAACCTGAAAATCCAGTCCTGTTCTCACAAAAGGCTTATAGCTGTTTCAATTCATCATTTTCAGTTTAACAATTCAGCAGATTTCCCTCAGCATCTGCAAAATAAATTGCCGTAATCTTGTACATTATAAATACACAATACAATGATCACACAAGACCGAAAACAGTGGACGCTTCAGATGTGAAGTGAAAAGGTGCTGACTTCTACAAATGAGCAAATGTCACGATGTAGTCTCCACAGCACACTTTCATCTGAGTCCTGCTGCTGAGGCCTGTCCTGTGTTTATACGTGCCGAGCTTTCAGGGTGGTTGCAGTGGCTTTGGGCTCATTCTGTTGTTTTCCCTCTGCACTGGCACGGCCTTGGCCACGTTTGATGGTTGATTGAACACGAAAACAATTGGCTGCATTCTGTGAGGAAGCTGTGAAACTGTCAGCCTCCCTTCCTTCTGTGCAGTTGAGTCGAAAGAATGACAGTGGTGGACAGATGGATGATCTTCTAGACCTCAACACTCTAAACTTAACAATCCAATGTTGACAACCAGTGGAGAAGTGCTGAGTAGCAATTGGACATGTTTTGGGAAATAAGAGTTGGTCTACTTCTCAGTGTTCCTCACATTCAGCCCTCCCTCTCTCTCTCTGCAGGTCATCAGTCACACCCAGGTTAATGAGAGTTTACGGAGGCCTGCGTGCTTGTTTACTCTCTTAAAACAGAGATCTTAATGGAAAGCAGTGGGGTGCTTAGGTGCTTCTACCATTTCTAGGGGTGAATTTAATTTCAATACTGGAAATCATGCTTCTTCTAGTGGGAAATCATCTGAGAATCTTGACGAAAATCATAGGTTTGTCTAAAATGATTGCTGTAAATTAAGTCAGATTGCTACAAGTTATGAGAGGAGGGCATGAGAAAGCGAGAAATGCTTCTTTGCATACTGAAAATAAACAGGATGGAAATGACTTTTCCTTTTAATCAGTCCAGTTAGGATGCTGTTTGATTTGGGCTGACATGTTTTAATGGTTTATTTACATTCCCATCTTACAGATGGTTGATGTTGATTGTTTTTCCTCTAGAATATAATTTTTTTTATTGATATATGTAATCTGATTATTCAGTTTTAAATGGCAATAAAAACTACATTCTCTGCCACAACTTGGCTTGGTTTCTGTAGATTGCAGCTATTCTTGTCACTCTCATTTTGACTATCAGTCTTCATTGTATACTTTGATAAAAACAAGTGCCAAAAAAAAAACCCACCTTTGATTTGACGGTGTAACTCTAACCAGACTCCAAGCTTTGATTATCTCCCAGGCCAGACTAAACTCTGCTTTGCAGCCAGCTGTTGGGGAAATATCCAGACACCCCAGAGATGACCCCACAATTATGAAAATGAAGTATTAATAGCTTGAAATTGCACCCAAATGGCTATCATGCAGGCACACAAGAAAAAACAGTTTGTTTTTTCTTTCCATTGAAATCATTAGCAGAGTTTGGAAAATTTTCTTGGATGAGGTTCAGAGGTATTCTGGACATTTGCAGTGTGTTAAAATGGGGAGTGTATGTGTGTGCACGTAAACCTGTCATTTTTTTTTCAGTATCTAACATCTCAACCTTAAAGCTCAATATGACAAATATCTGGCAAATATGCTGTTGCCAAGTTAGTGTCAGATTTGGGTGATCTGTGGTTGTGTGTGTGTGTGTGTGTGTGTGTGTGTGTGTGTGTGTGTGTGTGTGTGTGTGTGTGTGTGTGTATGTGCTCAGGGCAGGGGGAGGTCTGTATATAAATTCACCTCAGCTCATGTTGAGGGCTTTATCTACATATTCAGGTTCAAGGCTAATGGAAACTTATAATTGAGAGATGAAGGGGGAGTGTATTCAACTTGTTCAGCTCAATTTCTGAATTTGACAGATCAATGAAAATGTATTTCCAAAGCAAAGAACACACACTGTTGTTTTAATTTGTCTGAAAACCTCAAAAGAAGCAACATGATGCTTCATGTTTCCCCAGTTGCAGAATGAAAGTGCCTTTTTATATTTCTGCAATGTTTCAACTTGGTTTCAATTAGCTTTGCAAGGCTTCAAAGTGAAGTAATAGAAGGGAAACTCTGAAGTTTAAGAGAGTCAGAGCATTGAAGAAACGCTGAATGGGCAGGGGATCAGACTTTCATAATATAATGGTTAGCAGTTAGCAGCAAAACTTTCTTAGACATTGCATGCCTTTTCATCTTTTTTTGGCAAGAATGCATTCTGTTTTAGCTGAGAGGGAGATACTATCATATCATATCACTGATTTAAGTTCAGATCTGTTTCTTCATTCTTAGAATTTAAGAGTCAGAGAGATGCCCTCTGCAGCATGACTTAGTAGTCAGATTTTTATTCAGCTGAAATGCATGTAGACCAAGGTCAAACAAACCTTTTATGATTACCTCAGTGCTGTTCTCTTTTGTACATGAGGGTCAAGGTACTGAGGACTGTTTGGTTCATGAGTGGAGCTATCAGATCAATCCAGACAGTTAACCAACCAAAATAACCAAAATTTCTGTTATAAACATGTATTTGAGTGGACTTGCATTACTCCAGGGCCCTGTGTGGCTCCTGTGTGGACCCCCAGCTCAGGCTCTCGTGATGAGCTGGGGTAAAATGGATGAGACCCTGAAAACAAGACAATTTCCTGGTCTAATCCCAGGTGGGGGCAAAGAATGGTGAGATCCAGCAGTGTGTGTGTGTGTGTGTGTGTGTGTGTGTGTGTGTGTGTGTGTGTGTGTTTACTACTGTCTTTATGCGTGGCAGGAGAGGCCTTGGTTTATAGCTTTTAGTTGTTACAGTATTAATTCCAAGGATTCCCAGTCCCTTACACACCAGTGGCTATATTCTAACACATTTTAATGAAAAATGTTGAGGCTTAAAGGAATAGTTTGACATTTTGGGAGATAGACTTATTTGCTTTATTGACGAGAATTAGATGAAGATGAAGATCGATACCACCCTCTTATCTGTTCATTAAATATGAAGCTACAGCCAGGAAATGGTTAGCTTAGCTTTGCATAAAGACTGACAGCAGGGGGAATCAGCTAGGAATAAAAAGACATGCAACCTTAATTATAAAACATCAAACTAAGTGTTTGGTCTAAAAGTCACAAAGCTCTCAGCAGCATAACTGTTTTGGTGCCATTTAGGAGAAATTCTTGTGGTAAGTTAGAATACCTCAGCCCCAGAGGTGTAACCCACAACACAAGGCAATAAAGGGCATAAAGGCAATAAAACCTTTTTTGATTTTTACAAAATGATATGTTCACATTTAAGGCATACCAACAACAGTAGGTGAGACGACTTTACAGGCACAACACTAGATGCTTGGTCATTGTTACTACAGTTTGAACATGCTTTGCAACTTAACAAGATTAATGCTGTATCCAATGTGTATTAGTATTCTTTCTTTGAACATTTTTCTTCTTTCCAAATAAACGCCACTGTGGATACATAATGTGAGGTTACTATAGTGGATTTTATGGCCCATTTCCTTGCCTTTCTCACCCTCACTATCACTTATTACTCCAGCGCTCATGACGAACATGTTGCATCTCGACAGGGACAGGCAGCATCACCTTCTTTTCGATGGGAGCTACCTCCAGCATCAGTGGCCAGAGAGAGAGCTTGAGTTTCCAAGCCACATATTAATTTAATCACGCAGCATTGTTAACAGATGTCACTGTAAGGCGGCTGGCCCATTGATCCTTCATCAGCATGTGTTACTGCAATCAATACCCTCATTAGCGAGCTGTCAGGGCCAAGGAAATGCTTAGAGAGAAAGCCTTTTTCATGTTCGATTATACTGCAAGCACTGAGCCGCTGTCCAACTTTGGTGCTGGCTGAGCTTTCAGTGAGCTCTGGGAGTGTTTCACGTCACACGAGGGATTTCGGACTGAAACAAGAAACATGATTTTACATTTGTTGGACAGTCTGAGAAATGGATGATGTTCACGCCCATTCTGCGGGATGATTGTAATGTAGTCTCTGGTGATTCCTGGGGTCTAGGAATGTCCCAGACAGATGTATTCGCACACAAACACATACATATTTAAACTGCTTCTCTCGTGCACAGTGCACACACATAAACATGCATGCTTTTGGTGCAGACTGTGGAATACATTTACATACAGTAATGTACACATACAAACATATTAACACATACAATGTTTTTTGGAAAATGGTCTTTTCATGTGTTGTTTAATTTACCACTTGCTACAAATCGTACTTATAGCAACACATTGTCCCTCACCCTATAAGGCTGTACACCTGACACTCAATATCTCTGTTTCTTATGTCACTCTCATCAACAGTTCACTAAATCCTTTTATCTCACTCGAAAAAAATGTGATTGAATGCCTTCAGTTTTTGGACTTTATACATGAGGACTTCTACTGTGTGAATATCACTCTGATTGGTTGTCTGGAGCAGATGTGTGAGTTGGCCTAGTCCTTTGTTGATGTTTGACTTCACACGCAGATTGTGTGATTCTAGTTGTTGTGAATTTAGTTTAAAGCTACGCTACTGAAAGCCAAATAAATTTGTATTACCACAGACACCTGTATCCTCATGTGTCTAAACACATAAACGTTGGTGCATGTACATGTGTATGTGTGCATGCCCTCTTACCTCCTGACGGACATTATCAGATATGTGTATCTGCAGGCAGCCCTCTCTGCCCTCTTGTATTTGGATTTCACTATTACTTAATAGCTGCTAATAAACAATTTATGCCACTTAACTGCAGTAATACATTATATCCTGACACATGGTTGAGTAACCACCTTGACTTTCTCTCCCTCTCCTCTTCCAGTTGTGGAAAACAAAATACTTGGCACTCGTCCACAGACAACACTGAAGCCCATTATCTTCTGCATGCTTGCTAAGGCAGCTTTGAAACAAGGAAAGTTCAGCGAGGCCTCTCTTGCTGACCAGGTATTAGGTATTGAATAACTGACCAGCATCCAGCATGATAATGAAATATGGATAGTGTGTTACTAATGAAACATGGATACTGCTGCGGTTCAGTGAGGCTGCAGGCACAATCACCACCACATTTTGTAGATTTGTAACAGACTTTGCAGCAATTGCAAAGATTTAATATCACTGCTGATCATTTGTCAGCATGTAATGCAAATGTGCTCGATTAAAAAGACATAACTTCTATGCAACTTGCATATGAGAACATGTCTCTGGGTGTCCAGAAGTTCCAGATGATAGAAAGTTCTAATTATAGATTGTAATGATATGATGATGGATTATATGGTAATTTAATACACCTGAAGAGGGCCAGAGGTTTTAGTAGAGAGGGTAACATATGCATGTTTTCTGCTTGGATCAGTTCACAAGTAAGCGTGCCTGCACAGACATACAGTCACACACAAAAATACCCCATCCAGCACTCACACATGTCGAAGGAAAACAAATGATTCTCCCTATACTCCCCTTCCACACGCACGCACACACACACACACTCACACGTTCACATGCACTCCTCTGTGTGCTATCAGTCCTGTGTGTGTCTCCAGAGGGAAACTGTATCAGACAACAGAGTTCACATGACCTGGGGAGTCAGCCTTCCTTAATCCTACTGTCAGCCCTAATTGGGCAGTAGGGGATTGATCTAGTATGCCCCCTCCCTCTCTCTCTATGTGTGTGTGTTAATTCAGAGATGGACTCCTGACTCCATAGTGTAGAGAAGCTAGACAGGAGTATAAGAAAGACAAAGAAGTGCCTTTTATGTAATTTGGCCATTTTTATTAATAAGCATTACATTCAGTTAGTATTTTACTTTCCCTCCACAGCCCAGGTGAAATTTTAAAACTGATCAATCTATATAACACAAGGCAGACTAGGATGAAACAAATACTGTCTCTCATATGAAGAGAGATGTGTATATCATGGAAGATAATGAGTCATAATTACTTAATATGTTTCGTTTCTAAGTCAACAGATTAGTGTCGGGCAACTCTTAATGATCTCTTCCTCAGGGTCTAATTTCTGTCAGCTGTCTGATGGTTACCACCATCATACAGCACATCATTCAGCTGTCTGATGGTTACCACCATCATACAGCACATTATATCTAAAATCAAAAGTCTATTGCACTTCACCAGTAGAGGGCAATACTGCTAAAACTACGGTGACCAATGTCCAGCTCCCTCTCAAACACACAAATCACATACATTATCTGTGTTGTTTCAGGAAGGTTGAAAGCATTGCTTTCAGAGAAGACATATATTTGTTGAACAAAGACGGAAACTATAACAAATGATGCTGTGATCTGTCTTGTAACAGCAGAGAGAGACAGGGGAGGTGGACCACCATTCATCTGTGTGCTCTTTACTTTGTGAAGGAAGTGGCTGTGTCTCAGCCTGAATTATGCATTTTTAGAGAGCAAGGGGTGAGCAGCTTAAAGCAAGACATAGTGCAAGATACAAAAAAAAGAGAGATGGATGAAGAAGTGACCAGCTGGGTAACACAAACCAGACTTGGCACTGCAAATCGCCAAAGACATCCATCAAAACCAGAAAATTCCAACACATATGTTTTTACTGCTATTGGGATGACACTTGTTCTCTCCTCAGCTGTCCAACAATGCAACAAAAACCCAAACTAAACTAATATATAACCAGTAAACAAAATAGCTGCCAAATAAAATAAAGTGAACATCATAAACTAGACACAACTGTCTGGCATTTATGACAAATGTATCCAAGATACATCACTTGATAGATGCCAACAGATACTTTTGTTTGCTTCATTAGCCTTTACATTCAGTTGCATTCATGTTATTAAAAGTATACTCATTATTAGTGTGAATGACTTACTATTAAGACTATTAAGATCTTGATATGCACTTGCAGGGTTTGCCATGTATGAACCCTAGCTTTGAAAATGTCTTAAATAACAGATGTACTGTTCTTAGTCCTCACACCAAGCTGTTGTTTAGAGAAACACAACAACAGAAACAACCACTGTTATGCCTGATCTATGTAACATAGCACCTGTGTGTGTGTGTGTGTGTGTGTGTGTGTGTGTGTGTGTGTGTGTGTGTAAGTCAGTCTGTGTGTGCTCACCATAACATTACAACAGGTTATGAGGTTAGGGTGCCTGTGTTTATTTGTTTGCCTAGCAGATGCCCTTATGCAGGGCACTCGGCTTGTGGTTTATTTAACACATCCACATATTTACACAGCTGGATATGAACTGATAGGGAGATGCTTGGTCAGGCAAATTAATGGTTTGACACATTTTCTTTCTTTCAGTCTTTCTTTCTTTGGACTTCTTTAATAGTTCTGCAGCATGAGAGTAAAAAAGCTATGACTTCAGTTCCACTTGGACTCCACTGTCTTTCCCACCATCTATCCCTCTTTTCCCCTTATCAATATAGCAATCTAACTTTCCTCCACCACCTCTATGCCCAGATGCACTACTCCACATTTCCTCCCCATCTCTTTCTTCCTCTCCAGCACTTCACTTCCCACCTCTCTCTCCATGGTCTATCGCTCAATTCTTTCTCGTTCACTCTCCCATCTCCATGCCCACCACATCCACCTTACATTCTCTCTTCCGTTCTACCTTTCCCAATTTTTCCACCTCCTAAATCCCTCATTCCTCCTCCCAGTTTCACCCTCCTTCTTTCTTTTTCTCCATACATACAAAAGCCACATGGAGGGTCTGCTTCTAATCTTCACATGCTGGGGTCTATATTTGTTTTGCTTGTCCAGGGACCCCACAATGCAGTTTCCAGTGCCCAGGACCCACTGAGTGCAGTTTTAATTAGATAAGGTGAATGGTGGAAGGAGCTGGAGAATTGAAATTGGACATGGGGGTTTTACAAGGAGGGCTGGTTGGTCTTTGGCACTGCATGAGCCCAGCACAACAATGCACATCACACTGAGAGGGGCAATGAGAAAGTGGAAAGGAAGGGGGAATGAGAATGAAGAATGGAGATGGCATACTTAACTCGACCCTGGTAATCACTAGGGGTGTGTTTGACTATTGTGCTCGCAGTCCATAGACTGCTGGTGCCACACCTACTCATGCCACTGAGCCTGTGAGCATAAAGAGTCTCAAAAATTGTGAAAAATGCAGACTGTGTGTTATACACATGAATAATGTGACATTCAGGACATTCCTACACCACACGTGTAACATACACAGTAATCATTACAAAAGGTTCCACAAGCATTGGTGACAACAGCATGATTTGTAGAGACTGCTTTTACATGCACAAAGCTTTGTTAATTGTTTGGTTTAAGTTTGGGTTTCTGGCAAACAACAACTTTTATTTAGGCTTGGCTATAAAAACATTAGCTTAAGTTGTCACTCAAGGTTGAATAAGAAAAAAATCCTAAAGGAGTATGAAAAGAACTTACTCCAGATTCTCAGACATTAAGGCAACTGTAGACACTAAAGCGGACACCAGCCAAATGTACATGAGCAGCAAAGGGAGCCTTCATTTGCTGTTTTTTTTGCACATGAAAGACACGGGTTACAGTATCAAAATTTACATTCACTGGATTTGGGAAACTAAAATTTAATTTTTAATTGGCTCTTGTAGAAATCAGTTTTAATCAATCTATTGTAGGGGTTATGGAAAGGTCTGTTTAGTGTGTGATTGTGTATTAAACTGCAACAACTGTGCATATTTTTGTTAGGATCCATGGACTTTTATCTAGTTTTGTTTATGTTAGGATTTTATTTTGAAGTCATGTCTTGTGTTTCTTCTGTGTTCCACTTCCTGGTGTCGCTGCCCTTGATTGTATTCACCTGTGTCTCGTCACTCACCTGTTTCTGTTTCCCTCGTTAGTGTCTTGCTCTTTATATGCCTGTGTGTTCCTTTGTGTTTTGTTGGATCATTACCTACTGTTTGGATGGCTCCTTGCTCCTTGCTCCTTGCTCCTTGCTCCTTGCTCCTTGCTCCTTGCTCCTTGCTCCTTGCTCCTTGCTCCTTGCTCCTGGCTCCTGGCTCCTGGCTCCTGGCTCCTGGCTCGTTCTGTGAGTTTTTGGCTGCGTTGTTTTTGGACTATATGTTGTTGGATTAGTTCCATGTTCCCAGCCCTTGGATTTTTTGTACTCTTGTTTTTTGGACTTACCTGCTTCCACGTATCTGTTGTCCTGCCATCTCACCAGTTAAGTTCAATAAACCGGTTGTTTCACTTCTACCTCTGAGTCATGTCTACGTTTGGGTCTAAATCCTACAACCCTGTAACCCCTCACCCTAAGCGATGCCACCTAGTCACCACAGCTCCTAACAATTTTAGAGTGTACTTAACTTTAGTGAAAGTGGATTTACAAGAATGGTCTGTTTTGCAGGTACATTTCTAACATTGTTTTGTTGTTTTTCCTGATTTTTTTTTTTTTTCTCATAATCTTAATGTATTTATCTCACCCCTCTGTCCATGGCTCACTTGTTTACAGTTTAAGTTTATTTTTATCTAATACTCATGCTGTGACCAAAAGCCACCAACAAGCCTAAGCAAGGAAGCTGCAGGAAACCACTCTAAGTGGTAGAGGTTTTGTTTGAGACCCTATAAGTTTAAATATTTTGGCCATGATTCTGTTTGGTTGGTGCAACTTTGCTTTCCTTTGGAGAAAACATTTGTGTTGTGGGTTGTTTTTTTGACTTTCTGTGATAAAGTATGGGGGCCTTTTACATAGTATGTCCTTGGTCATATAGATCTAAAAAAAGAATTTAAATCAATTGCAAAAATGCAAAGTTGGTTCTTGGAACATTTTTAATGAATGTCTTAGTAGTGCTTGATTCATCAGTACTGCACTCAGGTCACCAACTCGTGCTATTTTCTTTGCGTAATGTCAAAATATTATGACAGAACTTTGGTTTCTATTTGTCTTCCATGTCCCTTCTTCTTAGTTGGCGCTAAAACAATACTGGCATGTATGATGTCAATCTAACGTTGACAACCAAGGGTTCTCATTATCGTGCTTGTCATCACAGATTCACATTAATGTCTTGGAGACGAAATAACAAATAGACATACAGTATATGAGAACGGATGGAAAGCCGAGATGCATGGACGGAGGGAGTCTAGAATGAATGGGGGAGACAGGGTTATACATGTGTGAGGAGGAAGACAGAATGGATATGTGAAAACATTGGATCGAGAAAAGAAGTTATTTCTCTTTGATGGGGAACAAACGTCTGCACGAAAATGAGCATAACAAGTGTTTAGTGGCTGTTGTGACCCTGGGCAAAAACCCTGCCATCAACTGCAGCTGCTGCATTTCTTAACCAGAGTACACTATTGGCAGCACGATTCAGCTGGGTTAGATTACAGAGCACAGGCTGTACCAGATAGTCACTTAGATTATTGGTTTTCAGTTGTTTTGATATCATTGCCGTTGTTTCTTAACCATAATCATTTTTTTCCTGTTAATCGGTGACTTATTTAGAAAAAGGGTTTTTCCTGCACATGCCTGCACTTTTTCATTATCAGTCTACTATCCACACTTGCAGCAACACACTGCCACTGTAGTGAGATGCAGATTGTAAAGTGACATGTTTGATATTATTTGTGGTTCCAATTAGTTCAAGGTCTGTCTTTAAAGTATTATTTGCAGCACATGTAGTTTCAGGCATGTCTGCTGAATGATCCACCTCACTTAACCAGTATAGGAAACTCTCTCTCTGTGCCATTGTAGCTGTTGTGATGCACCTTTATTGTTCATTCCCTCCCAGGCTTAATGGTGAATTACGGTGGTTTTGACTAAACAAGAGACAATTGCACTACAAGGGCTGCAGCGTAATTGTGGAGCATCCTGTTCCCTGTGGTCTGAAACAGGGTATACCACTGGTCTTTCCTTCACTGCCCTAAAGCCCCCCATGTCCATGCATTACAAATAGTTTTATCTTTATTTTCTGTTGATGAACTCTCCCTGTTGGTTTTTCTCTTCTTTACTCTTCCCTCTGTTTTCTGCCTCCTCCTATTTTGAAGTTTCTCTCTAGAGATGCCTCCATGTTGATCCATCCATCAGTCAGACTCTAAGCGGCCCCCATCAGTTTTGAGCTTTCCCGTACATACCGAAAGAGAGATACCTTAAAAAATTATAAAGTGTATAAAAGATGGCATTTGTCTTTCTTTGAGAGTGCAAAGATTACGTGCAAAGTGTCATTTGCTATGTTATTTTTAATCTGACATTGACTGCTTACTGTGCTGAATGTATGTTTGCGTGGAAATCCTTTGGGCACCAATGAGAACTAAAGACATATAAGATCTATATAACATATACTGTATATCATACAAGTCCAGCTGGTCAATATGAACTTTTAACTACCTTTAACTCAATGCAGACTCTGTTGGGTAAAATGTGTGTCCAATCTGCGATTATCAAAATAACTTCAGCCTGGTGTCTGACCTGCAGTGCAGTCAGTCACACATTGGCACCTGATTGTGACTGGTTGAGCTTTGTGTCTCTGTTTCCCAACTTGGCTGCTGTGAAGCAAATGTAGGATGTGATCACTCAATTACCCGATGAATGAATAAGTCGGATTCTGAGGCATGTTATCTCATCAGTGTAGTTACTAAAAGACAGTTCAAACAATCTTTTAAAGTCACAGAGAAACGGAAGTTAGTGTCTTCAGTAATGTATTTCCAAGTGAAACAAATATGTGAGTGGGGATAAGTTACAAGAGGGATTTAAATGAAAGCAAAAGATTGCTTAAACATGGTTGTGGCTTAGTGAATGCAGCATCATACGGAGCTGTAGAGAGCTGAAATTGAAACACCTACTAATATATGGCTGGGCTGCCTACCCACGAGTTAATGGACAAGTGTAGTTTTATATGATGGGAGGGATTAGGTCGTCACCCCAAATCACATTTGGATTTATGTTCAAGATAAGTCATCTAAAATATTTGTACGTTTTACAGTACAGGTAAAGAAATGTTTTTTTTGTTTTTTTTTGACGCATTTAGCATGTAACAAGAGACAAATGAATAATTAACACATGGACACAGGATTAGAACTTAGAAAATGTGTCTTTAATAAGGCTAATGTTGTATCATAAACCTTGCATATACAAATGATTGTGCATAAATAATAATGCCAGAATATTACTGAATATAACCATTTTTAACATAAGTAAAAAAATCTTAAAGTATTTAGATGACAAACAATTTCTACATACCTGCAGTCAGTTCTGCTGCTTGTGTGCATTATAACAGCAATGTTTTTTCAGTACAGTATAAGAATAATTTCCCTTTGTCTTGTATTACTTAGTCAGACATCCATCCCAGTATCACATGTTCCTGGAATAGAACAGGAAGTGTCCTTTAATGATAAAAGTAGTTGTCTCACACTTTGAAAGCACGATACACAAGTATCACTTTTCCGCCGTCAGACATCACAGACTTGTTGTTCTGTGTGAACTGTTCTCTCTGTTTATCTTTACAGATTCCAGACGAACTCTTGCTGAAACGACAGTGGCCAAACATCTGTGTGCTGGCACTGAGCTGCAGATTGGTAATGTGCACGGAAAAAACATGCGGGCACACTCACTTCCACACACTTCTGTGTTCAGGCAAATGCTTGACGCACACATATTCACGTACAGGGTCTCATAACCTAAATACACATTCATAATCGGACCCAGAAACACTAATGTATTTAGCAGGTGCTCAATAAGTCAACTTTCAACACAGACATGGAGAGGTGTAACACATGGTAAAAGTCATGCACACCTTCCATCAACTCAAAGAAAACAAAAAAAAAAAAAAAAGACATCCTGTTACAAAGCTACGTCCTTGAAACTAGAACCTCAAGATGTGAAAGCAAAATTAGGTTAGAAAGACCACAAAAGCAGGAAAAAGGTTATCACCTAATTTCCAGGACACAGATGTGATTGTTTTAGCTGTGATACTGTTCCAGTTGGCAGCTGTTCTCAGGACTAAAGATGTTATTAAGCCTCTCCCCCTCATGTTTTCCTTTTCAAACCATGCTTTTCTTTTATGTAGGTTGTATATCTACGACTGAAACCATTTTCCACTGTTTGGGATGACATGGAACACCTGCTGTTCATGCACTGTGCTGAACTCCATTCCAACATAAAGATTTTTCTTGTTCTCACTGTTACAAAGTCAAAGACACTGAAAGACAGACCATGATAGTGATGATGTTTACCAAACTCAAATCTTTTTCTTTTCATACTCGTGTCTTTTTTTGGCCACTTTTCTCTCTTTCTCTCTCTTTTTGGCTGCAGTTAAACACATCATGTCAAGAAACCAGACGTGATGACTATTCAGAGCAGGGGTAATAGCACTGAGGACAAGCCATAGTAGTTGATATTCACAGACCGCTTCATAATCATATTCTTAAAGAGCCCAAGTAACGTTGATCTGACAGCTTTGTTTTGATATACTCTTTTTTTTCCCTGTGAAAAACAGCAGGTTTGTGTTTGGGCAGATGGACGGGAGTTGGCTGATGCTCCCTGGGGATGAAATCAACTCTGCCGTAGACCTAGGTCCATGTTTATCTTTGGGCTTTATTAGATGTTGATGTTGGCCGTGAGAGAACCACTTGTATAAAAAAAACTATTTTTAAGGGAAAAGGGAGAGAGCGAGAGAGAGAAGTAGGCTGAGGAGAGGGAGGAAGAGACAGCAAGAGTACGTTTTTGGATTTCATCAACTGTACACATGTAGATAAAAAGATACAGATGAACATAGGAATTTAGTCTCTTGATTTGCACATACAGTACATGTTGTATCAGAACTAAAGGAATGTAGCTGAGAAGTAGGATTTGTATGTTTTTCATGAAAGTAAGAGGCTCATGTTCCACGACCTGAGTAACCAGGTTTAACCCAGTCTCAAGTCTCTTGTGATCTACTGGACTGGTGTCTTAAGCTATACCTATATTCTCATCTCTGGGAGAAGTGCTATCCTTGGAAGGCTCAGACAGTGGTCCAGCTGTCCGTCACACTGCTGGAGATACGACTTATGAGCGTGGGCCTTAACATTCGGTACGGTGCTTGACTTGACCCAGTGTTGGCCTTGTGTGTGTAAGTCTATTGCACTATGTGTGCTTTGTCAGCACTTGGAAAACACACTGGTCTGAACTGCACCTACAGCGGGACTGTGAGAGATGTTTTTGGTTGCCTTCCATTTAAACAAGCATTACTCATGTTTGTTCAAACCACGTGTAGAAAGCAGCCTTCTTGCAGCACGCCAGGGCATTTTTGACCTTGCAACATGCAATAGCAAAACATAAGGACTTTAACTTTTAAAACACCACAGTGGATTTTTGTGTTTGTTAAACATAAATCATATTTTTTGCTCATGATGACATTGTTTATTGTGGAGGACTTGTTTTTATCCAACAAGAAACCAATCGTGCTGTTTCTGAGAGCAGGCATTTCCCAACTCGCACACAGTCGAAAAAAGCGCTGCCTAAGGATTTTTAGAGGTATCATTATCCAAATCAACTGCATGACTTTGACACAGAGGTCTGGTTGTGCAAGATCTCCGCTATCCTGGATATCTAGGGTTAAAGTTACGGTTAAAGGAGGAGAAGAAGAGCAAAAATAAAGTAGAAATTATTCCATTGGATGAGAAAGAGATGGGACAAGCAGAAAAGATGAGAAGAAAGAGAAAAGCAGGAGAGCATGGGGAAGGGGGTGGGGTGCATTTCTGATTGCCAGAGGTGCACCTGAGCACTGTTTAATGATGACTCATGGGAAAACAAACTGTGGATCCACTGGGCTGAGGCCACAGCTGGCAGACCTTCAGACCTTGCTGCTGCCATGTTGTGTCATATGGCAGTGATGTGGGGAGACACCAGAGGAGGGAGCATTAGTCTTGTCTTCTCCTAAAACGCATTTTGATGTTGCGGGCATTAAATAAACTACAATCAGTGCACCAAAATGTTGGCCATAGCTGCTTCCTGTACTACCTTATGAATGGAGTTTAATGGCAGGATGCAGTGGCACACTGACAAACCGGGACCTACTCTATACACAGGTGCACCAAAACCAAAATTATCCCATCATTTTACATGCAGTGATTGATGGCCAAAAAATGCTGTTGATGTTCTGTGACAAGTGATGGTGTTTGACCTGATCAGAAAGCCATGCATTTTTAGAAGCAACTCTCTGATTCTCTTGAGAGGAAGACCTTGTGCATTGTGGGCTGTCCACATGGTCAACAGTGAATATGTCACCTGCCCAGCAGCTGGTGTTAGGATACAGTGTGCCAAAATGCAGAATTAGGAGAGTGTGTTTTCACCTACTCCTGCTTCCTTGTGACTGTATGTATGAACATATGTGCTTGTGTAAAATACATCTATGTCATTGTGTGTACAAGCAGGTTTGCGTGCTTGCTCAGTCCAAGACAGAACATGTTTGGCCGTGACTAGAGGTCAAGTCTGGTGCCAAACTAAACAAAGAGGTGTATCTGCTTTCCTTGCAAAAAAAAACCTGGCAGCACTCGTGTGTCCACTGGATTTAGTTAAAAACATACCCTGTTTTTGCACAGTGTTAAACCTTGCAGGGTGCTTGTTAGTGCCTTGCAGAAATTGGATCAATTGGCTATCAGTTCTAATAATGGGATTATTGAGTTTGAATATAAATATTTGTCTTTCATAAAGTTTACACTGTACACTTGCTGACAAGCATTTCCCATCACCAGAACACTTTATGACTTAATGCAGAATATAAAATGCTAGAGTTGCAAGTTTTAGGTTGCATCCATCTCACAGCTATAATCAAACAAAAGTGTTTAATATTCTGTTTCAGAGGCCTTGCCACCATGCTAGGAAAAAATGCCTCTCATATAGCATGTGCTCAAGCTGAGAGCTCTGTAACTTGATGGAAATGACAAAAATGTTTTTGTGATAAGTGGTATCAACTGGTGGCCACAGTTTAAGAGGAAGGAGCAAGAATAGGAGGAGTAAAAGAAGATGTATTTGTCCATGAGGTCATTACTGACGGTTGGCTAAAATTAACATCTCTGTTTTCCTTCTCACCCTCTCCCCCTGTCCCTCTGTCCACCCCACCTTACATATGTGTCATCCTGTTATTTATTGCCTCTGTCCTCAATCCCCAGGGTTTATTTACCTGCTTTAAAAACCCTGTACTAAGTGTGTGTGTGTGTGTGAGGTAGTGTGTTAATGGGGTGTTGATGGCAAAATGATGGGCTGGAGGAGTTGATGTACATGAGGTTAGAGTCATCCAGTCAAGATGAATGCCTGTCCCTGTATGTCTCTTCACTGTTTGTTAACATGTTCCTCATGTCTGCCCTCACCACCTAAAACTGCCCACTCAGAGACATACTCAGTCCATCAGATCAGGATCATGGTGTGAGGTACTGTGAGTGAACTGTATATTATAGTGCAATGAGAGATTGGTTCTTAAAGAATTGCTTGCAACCTTCTTGGCGGATTATTAGCGGAGAATAATAGGGTTTGACACAAATGCAAAAGACAATTGGAACCAGAAAATTCTGTTAATTCCAGGAAAAGGTTTATTTTGTAAGATATTTGTTGCATTTGACTTTCCAATGCAACATTTTATAAAAATTCTCACATAATTACGGTATGGATAAGGTAAGGGAAAGATCATGGTTATGGCTAAGGCATGAATTAGGTTAGGCAATTCAGACACTTGGTTAAAGGAGTAGTTCGATGATCTAATTGCTAGGAGTTAGATAAGAAGATTGTCACCACTCTCATGTTTGTGCGTTAAATATGAAGCTACAGCTGGCGAACTTGGCTTAGCACAAAGACTGAAAACAGAGGGAAACACTTCAACAAATTGATCAAATCTTGTGTGTTTAATCCGTACAAAAACCAAGTTTAAAAATGACAATTAGTAGTTCTACAGGGGTTTATGTGCCATACTATTTCTTGGCTATGTCCAGTTGCTAGGCAACCATCGGAGACTGCAGGAAGCTACTTGTCCCAGCCAAGAAATAGTAGCGAATCAGCATATTTCCCAAACTTTTCTTTTAAGGTTGGGGTATGGTTTCGGTTAAACAACTAAATGTTTAAAGTTTGGGAAAGATCCTGATTGCCAATACAAAGGCGAACATTAATTTCAGGTCTGTGACCTGATGCAAAACTTCCGTCTCCTGCATGAAAGCCCACCCCAACCTCCACATCCTTACTTTCTGGTCCACTACATATGAGGCACCCTATCTCCTGCGTTTGCACTGGACGTAAATTGGAAGGTGCGGAATCCTCCGATATGGACTAAACTTCTAAGGAAACTGGGCTGAGCTCTGCTGTATCATGTCATGTGACAAGAGTGCCATATTGTGTTGGGAAATATATCACTTATTCACTTATTCCTTTGTACATTTGTCATGCAATATCTCACTTCCAGTCTAACTGTGACAAAGCATAGATACATGATGCAGTGTTCGAGCATTTCCAAAGACTTACTGGCTCAACAGGGATGCTTTTATTACAGGGCAAACACTTAGAAGACATAGTGGTTCCAGATTGGCTCAGACTTTCATTTCATCATTTGCTGTAAACATGTTTATTATTAAATAGATTTATCCCTACTTTCCTTGGTAACCAGTCCCACACACACTCATACAACACACACACACACACGCATAACCCCCCCCTCACCCCATCTGCGGCCCATGAAATAAAGGTGCTGATGAGCAGACCCTATCAGCAGATGCCATCTCGGCCTTGTCAACGGTGGCTTGCATAGTCACAGAGAAGGGGGCTGACGGCTTCGCCTTTCAAAGGCTCTTCGCCAGCCGCTGCCTCCCCTCAAATTCCTTTGCTCTCCATCTCTTTATGCTACATTTATTACTTGCACTTAGATAATATCCTGTCTGATCGTCCTTTTTTTCCTTTCAGGTCAAATTGCAGTGACTCTGAAACCACCAGCCTATGGAATAAGTAGAAGTGTTGAAAACTTGACATCACCATCATGACCACCTTTCTCCCTCATTCACATGAATTTTCTCAGAATAAGAAGCAGAATAACTTTATTAGCTTAGCTCAGCGCACTTGTGTTGTCAAAGTCATCCATATTACAGTTGATATATTAATATCATAGCTATTAATATCATATCTAATAGTGTGTATATATATGTGGGTTACAGTCGACCAATAACCTATACTTATTGTGTTAGCATAAAAGTAAGAGGAAAGCTATTTGGCATACTCATGAGTAAGAAAACGGCAACATAAGGCTTTACGTCTTTGCATACACGTGTCAGTCCATCTGTTTCTTACACTTGTCAGTACAAGAATCTGCGTACATGTTTGTCCGCTTTGTCTATCCAAACAGTGTGTTTTTTTTCTGTGTCTGGCACACACTGTTTCATCTAGTCTGTGTGAGTGTTTGTGGGCAGTCAGTGTGTATGAGTCGAACCAAAAGCATCAGTGTCAGCACCACAGGAAGACGAGTTGAGCACTGTGCCCGTCTGCTCCCTGGACGCCACAGGAAACAGACGTTTTCAGAAGACACCTGGTACCTGTTTACTCTTCAGACGTTTGAAGCAAAACAAACACCTGAGTGGGAAGGCAGGGGATTTCTCTCTGCTGGCCTCCATGACGTCAAACAGGGCCTCTGGTCCTCATCGCCCTGCATAACTGACACTTACAGAAACAGGGAGAGAAATAGAAGAAAGAAATGACCATATTGCCTATGGAGGAAATACTGAATAAGTGCTTTACAAAGTTACTGTCTAAATTCTAAATTCTCTGTGGTAAGGAATACTCCTTCAACTCAGACTCATTAGGTGTGCCATGATGATTTTCATTTGATTCCATTTGACCTCAGAAAGTGAAAAGAAAAACTCTAAATATTCAGCCACATTGCTCTTCAAATACTCTTGTCAAACTGTGTAAGCTCAGCGAGGATGATATCAGTTTGGTCAGTGAGACTTCTGCGGAATGTTAGTTTGGTCCAGGGGCCGGAGAGTAGGGAGATGGTTAGCCACTGCTAAAAGAGGAGAAATGTAACTCCTGGAAACCGGAGATGTACCTCACAACCACAGCTTGTGTAAATGTTGTATCTTCTTAGCTGGCTTGCTAACATGAGCTGCTTGTAAGCCCATCATTCGGGAATCAACCTGTTTTGTTCAGAGTTGGAGGGTGTGTGAACCCTGTGGCTTCAATGTGAGGACAGAGGTGATGGGAGGTAATGTAATTACTTTTTCTGTGAATAATATGTAATAAGTAATTGATTATATTTTCTGAGTAACTTGCCCAGCACTGGTCCTCTTCTTGGCACTCTTTAACACAAAGTGATCACAGCTGGATTGAGTCCATGTGGTATTTAAGGAACCAAATGATTTGCCTTTGGACCCACTCTTTCCCATTCAGAATATGTTAAGCGTGTGATTTTTATGACTGGAATCCGAGCAATTGATGTCACAGGTATGACATGGAGAAATATTTTAAAGAGCTGCCTAAAATGAATGGATGCAAGAGTGTTATTTTTTAAATTCAGTCAGTCCAGGTTTCAGTGGAGAGCAAAGTTCACTCACCACTAACTTTCATGCTTGTTGCACAAATCCTTCCATCCACCATTTCACCCAAATTATAGCTTTTTCATCTGTTTTTTTGCCTTTTCTGCCCAAATTGCAGCATAAGTGAGCAAGGCTGATTGGTTTTTAATGAATTTCCATTTTTTGTTTGTTACAGTCACACGCAGGTGTGCTTAGCATGTGCCTAGTCATGGCCTACATGTCATTTAGTGTGTTGTGTACTGTTTTTACTCAGTTGTTCAATGGGTGCAACAACTCTTTACATGTGGAGTGTGTAGTATTTGTAGTTTCCATAATCTTCAAGCCTGTTCCCAGTTCAACACACTCAGTCCCTTGAGAATATCCACTAAACTGCTGCAGTTGTCTTATAACACAACTGAAATGACTAAACGGCATCATCTCTACCCCAGTGGGAAAGTCACGAATACAACAATGATGCATCATCTGTTAACTTACGACAGAGTTCATCGTGTCACTGTAAATTTTCTTCTGGAAAAGCAGAGAAAGAGAAGGAACAGGAGGCCACCCATCTCGCATGAAAATGTTCCAGAAATGTAACCACAGAGGACTCACTAGCAGTTCAAGCTATGGTACTAGCGTGATGGAGGTTTCATAGGTTTAATGTGTGTGTGTGCTATCCTAGGGCTCAAAGATAAAACTATAATTTTGTATTTCAAGGACAAACCATTCCAACTGATTCTATTAAACTAAGACTGAATATACTACTGCACACAGTTACTGACTCATGGGTCTTCTGTGCTGAAAATTGACGAAATTGTGTTGTTTTACTGTGATTCACTATTGTGCTACTACTGCTTAGAGTGGCTGGGGACCAATTTAGAGACTAAATGAAGGATATGTTACACAAGTTTCTAGCAGTCTAATGTTAAATAACATGCAATTCATGCTTTGCATCTGTAAACGGATACCCTCTGTTCATGTACCTACAGTAGGTAGACATGCAAAAGAAATTTAAAAGGTTAAATCAAGAGCAGCCGTGTCTTCTTGGCCAAGATGAAAGTCAGAGTCAGGACCAATCGCCGCACGGCCATCAGCTGCAGGGCCTTAGACTGTGTAGGCGTGACGGCCACACACTTCCACCGGTGTGCCACACACATACACTCAAGCAAGAACACGCTATTACTCCAGCATCTGTAAAACTGCCATCCTCCTCCATGGGGAAAACACTTCCTACCATTCGCTGAATCATTGCTGAACAAATTTTATAGACAGGGGTTTAGTGCTCTAACTCATGGACACTCAGGGTCACAAACACACTAATGATCACAAGTGTTTATAAATAGGTTTGATTTCATTATATGGCATGCTCATGCATGACAACATGAAAGAAGAGCTGTATTCCCTACAAAGGCTCTAAACTGTGAGGGACAAATGAGTTGCATTTGTGGTCACAACCACAGATCCACTGCTTCCTCCCATTGCCTCGCCTTCATCCTGTTCACATGGGGCAGCCTCACCACACAGGAGGATGACTACCCTGCTCAGAAATTAATCTTATTTACCTCTATAGACTACAGATGTAGCTTTTCTTTAAAATCCTACTTCCTAATGCTACACTGCCCCAAGAAGAATGAAAAGAAAACTCAAACCCGATGATTTTTTTTTTTTTATCAGCCAAGCGATTCATTTATAGTCATCTAGTTAAAAGAAATAAAAATACAGACATGCACACACATACACTACACACTCGCGTACACTGGAAACTGTCTGAGCCAGGGATTCTTGGTACAAGCCCTCCCCCACCATGTGGAAATCTCACACACCCGTACACACTTTTCCTGTCTTCATAACGCATCCTGATGACGTCAAAACTGTACCAAAGTGTAAGCCCATGTTGGCTACATGTAACATTTGACCACACAGGCATTCGCACACATTAGGGTTCACCGACAGATCAAGGTAAATCCAGGTCTATACCTGCACTCCAGGAAATTGATGTTTTCTAGAGTAGCCTTGATGTGAGCAAGTCTGACCAAATGCAAAAGGTGACTCTGCGCCACTGTATGGTGTCATGATACCAGAATTTTGACTTTACACTTTTTTTTTCAAGGGTTTTCAGATGGTTGTATGTCTGTCTAGATATTTTGCTACTGGCACTGGTTTATGAGCTAGTGGTCATTGCAGACTGTTTGAAATCCACTGAATTTTGCAGTACAGCAGTTTGCTACCGAAAACACATCAACCACACTATGGCTCAGCCTCTTCCAATGTCTTTCTCTTGTTCCACACACATACGGTCTGTAGGTGAATTGTCAGCTTACATAGCCCGTTTGTTGGTAGTACTGATCATTTACAAAATTTTATACTGATTCAATCCATTGTGTTTTTACAATTATGGTATAAATCTAGTGAAACCAGCACTCAGTGGAAGGATATTTGATTGCTGAAATCATGAATCTGAAAAAACGATAGTGTCAAACAACAGTAAACGGTAAAATATTCAACAGTTTAAAGTAGAAACTTCAAATTGATTAACTGTTAGTGCTGACACAAGTCCCTGTTAACAAGAGCGTGATTTTCCCCCACTTTCTGTTTAGAAGGGCAAAAGCTTACAGGTTGAGTCACTGCTGTGTTATATCAATACAGCATAGTTTTCTGATCTCAGGGTAGTGGTACCAGAGCTGTAGATGTGCAATAAGCCTGTGAAGCTCTGCATTTTCACAATAGCTTCATCTGTAGGTGTTCCCAGGCCGCAAAGAGCCTCAAAGGCTAATCAGATAGGTGTAAAAGATATAAGTACACTTCCTGCTGTTTTGTTGCTCTGTGGGCCGTACCTGTGGGGCTTGTGTAGGGGGTATATACACTGCATACAAGAGAGAGCCGAGGTATAGCCAAGGCATGTGTGTTTGTGCATCTCCTCTTTGACTAGAATAGATTCATGTGCGAGTGTGTAGTAGTACGTACAGTGCGTCTGTCTGACTGTGTTTAAGTGTGTGTGTGTGCATGTTGGGGATGGCCTGGGGTAGCTGAATGGGCTAGTAAACAGTTGTGAGAGTAGTAATTAAATACAGTTAAAGCTGCTGGTTCTGCTCTGCCGCTGCCTGACAAAGCATAGCCCACCCCTGGAGACTAGCATGTTAGCACAATATTAGTGTTAATGTGCTTTTATGGAGACAGGGGCGTTAATGTGCGTCTGTGTGTGTGTGAAGAAGAAGAGAGGGAGAAACGGCCTGATTCAGACTAGTGTGATCGCTTACTTGCTGTGTTTCTTTTTTATTAGTAGTTTAAGTAGATTTTTAAAAAGTTTACCCGCTATTCATAATACAATGGAGGCTTGAATCATGTGAAATCAATCTTTACTCAGTGTAAAACTTTACAGATAAAATAGGTGTTTTCATTTTCTTTGTCTCTTTGCTTGAACAGGATGTGATTGACAGGAGGGTTCTTGTTTGTACAAAATGTACAAACTCTCCATCCAATAGTAGCAGTTTCACTCAAAACCACAAAGTGAACCTCGTTGTAGAGTTAAATGAAAAGTAAGGGGAATCACTAAAGTCAGTAAAATTCATCTTCTGGGGACCATAGATATTTGCACCACCTTTGTGTATTACACCTGCTGTGTAATTAGCCCTGTGGTCACTAGAGGTGACGAGGAGAGCAGGCCCTGGAATCCCCTCCCTTGTGTCTGCAAAGAAATCCTAAAAGAACCCTTACACACACACAACACACACAACACACACACACTGTCTCTCCACCTCAAGGAACCCCTGCTGCCCAGTCTTCATTACCTTCCAGCCCCCCTGAGGACCACAAGGAGGTGGGGGCAGACAGAGCTCAATCTCCCCTTCTATCCAGAGCCCTGGGGCTGCACTGGAATTTACACCCCTGGCCCTGAGAACGGACAGGATCCACACTCCTCCACTCTCCCATTGTTGAAGAGGAGGAGGAGGAGGAGGAGGAGGAGGAAGAAAAGTGGAGCAGTAGGCCTACATGAAGGAGGAGAGCGGGAACACACAGAGAGGAGAAATGTAACGGATGGAGGGGGCTTTAGTGATCATGCCTCTCACAGGTTCTGAATGCTGGAGGGATGGAGCTCAGCAATGGGAAAAATCTCATTTCATTGAACATTTGTCCTCTTTTTCCTCATCTTTCAACAAACCTTCTCCTTTAAAGTTTCCCTTTTTTTGTTTTTCACACTCCTTTGCCTTCTCCTCACTGAATGTCTCCATAGCAGTTTTCCAAAATTGTAAAACAAAAGTTGTAACTCCCAACAATGATAATTTCCCCTCACAGGCCACATTACACCCATAATAACCTTCAGTGAAAATTAGATTGGCTGGCTGCCTTTGAACTACAGTGTACATGGGGAGTCTATTGTAAATTCTTCTGTAAAGAAATTGACATTGTTCTGAATTCATTAGTTCACACTCACATTGTGTGTCTGTGTGTACTGCCAGAGAGGCCCATAAAAAAGCACTTCCCCTGTAATTGAGGATGGTATCATCCCCCCCTCCTGTTAAAAACAAACTGAGCAGTCAGACAGAATGAGAGAGAAGGAGGGAGAGAGAGAGAGCATTCTCCTACCACCTGAGGTCTGTGTGTGTGCGTGCTGGCCTGCTAACCATGGGTAAACACAGTAAATGGTTCTGACTGTAAAAGCTTAAGTTCGGCTGCCCTTTCTCACAAGGAGGGAGCAACCGAGCCCTGCGCCTCGGACCGGCCAACCAAGACAGATTCAGACCAGCTCTATGAAATTACAATTCAATGATGGATGGATCGGCATTGCCGCTGACTGTGCTTCGCTCAAGTTGACGTCATTTTCAGATATCCTGGGTGGGCTTGTCTCATCTTAGCTTGATGATGCCTTTGAAAGAACTCATTCCTCACAACTTGTGTGCTTTTGGAGTCTCAGTGCGGAGTGCTCCTCACATAAAATACAGTAGGCCTACATTTCTGAATGATTTTCTGGAAACAGAGCCTTCATGCTGTTGACACCTGTGTTTAATTCTACTTCCGTGAGAGTTGCCCATTCAAGTCTATTTAATGCTTTGTGAAGCCGACTCATTGTGCAATGTTTACACCAACACACTGGAACACGGGGCCCCATTGTGCCTGGTCCCGGCCCTAGAGCTGGGCCAGAGTGCCCCATTAGCTTAATGGCCGTCTAAGATTTCACAGGGGATGCGTTGCTGTTATGGCTGAAAGCTTTGCGTTACCCTTTTTATGGCTCCTTCGGATTCACAACACCCAGAAATAGGGCTTAGAGAGGAGAGGAGGTGGAGAAAACAAAACAAACATAGAGGCAACTTTACACTGGCTGGGGCCGGGCTTGGGCAGACAAATCAGGGAGGGAGAGATGGTGCGAGGAAGAGCAACAGAGGAAGAGGCAGGAAACAAAAAAGGGAAACAGAGAGTGAAGGAAAAGACTTTACAATACCAAAATAATAAAACAAAGGTAATACTGTGTGGTGAGAAGATAATAGAGGCTGCTGTTTTATGTTTTAGCAAAGAGTCCAGAATCTCAGAGTTGTCTCTCTTGGGTATTGACTGACATAACAACTGATGACCTGAGTCTCTTTCCCATAGCTTTGACCTTTGACCTCAGTGACTTCCCCAGCTGGTCAAAAAGCAATAGGAACGAAGGGTCAAGTTCCGCTTCAGCACAGTGGTGCATGTGACATTCAGCATTTCATTAGTTTGACTTCCAGTCTTCTTTTTCATGTACATCAGAGAATAGGTATAGAAATATGTCTTCATTGACTTACTCTTGACAAATGTGGGGATTTTAACTTCATTAGCATGAATGAAACTTCCTTCATTAAATCATTTATTTTTATGTTCCTCCTTTCCTTCTTTCTTCCATTCCCTCGTTTTGTCTTTAGTCTGTATTACACACGTATGAAAATCTAAAAGAAGCCAGATATCCAGCCAAGAAATTCAGAATACATCAAATAGCCCAAACATCATGTAGACTACAATAAATGACCCATTCTGTCATCATTTGTCAATAGCCTCATATTAAAACTGTGATTTATACTTTTTCTCGTTCGGATGGAATGTAGAATTGATAGCTGATACGGTTTTTTTGGACAGACATTGATCAATAGCTCCATTATAAACCAGCATTCCTTTTTCATGAATATCACTCGGCACACTCTACTTCATTAACTGCAAGCAGGCATTTGGATGCCACAGAGGGGATATGTTAAAGGCTTTGTATTGGTTGGATTATGAGGGCTGATTGCACACTGTCTCGTACATCTTATGATATGTTATGTGTTACCAAGCACACTGGCCTTCTACATTGGCAGTGAATGTATTCAGTCAAATGTTAGGCTTCACTTACCCACATTATCATATCTGCTTGGCATATAATGGGCACATGGCCAAAGCTATTGAGACTAACCTCCCATGACATACGTTTGTCCTGCTATACAAAGTAACTTGACACTATTATAGGGCTCTGTGGATTGTGAACTCAGTAACTGGCCATCTGGTAGGCATTAAGGCAAAATTATTGTGATGAATTTGCTTGCATTGGAAGATGAGTAAGGCAATGGGGATACTACAGCAGCACCAACGGTACCAAAGATGACTTAAGTCCTCTTGTACAGGAAATAAATACAGTTCCAATGACTTTTTCAATTATTTTTTGTAGTTTTTAAAAATTCTATCAGGATGTTGTTCAACCAAAATTCATTCAGTGAATAGTGAATAATGGTTTAGATCATACAACATGTAAAGCAATAGTTAGACATTTTTGGAAATACATTTTTTACTTCCTGTCCTAAAGTTAGGTGAAAAGATTGCTACCACTGTCACGTCTGTCCATTAAGTATAAAGCTACAGCCAAGAGGACATTAGTTTAGTCTGGCTCTGTCCAAAAGTAACAAAATCGGCCTACCAGCACCTCTAAAGCTCAGTAATTCATTAAGTAATTAATGTCTGCCTCTAGTTTTGCATTAATTCTCGCTATCTACGTCTACGTCTGCGTAGATGGAGACCTTATTTCGATACAGCCAATCAAATCTTGCATAAAGCAGGAGCGTCAGTGTTGTGACATAGGCAGAGCAGACGGTCACACTGAGCCAGACAGCTCACACAAGTGCTGAATTTCCCATGAAATAGCATCTTTCATTAAAAAGGTAATTCCTTTAATGACACCCCTAAATGTTTTAGTCAGAAACAACTTAGACGTTGTACAATGTAAGACCAAGATCTGAACATCTTTTATCTCCCTGAACATAAATATTGATTTATTTCTTAAATTACCCCTGTGTTATCCTTTCATATTTTGTCCTCACAGAAAACTGTGGACATTTTTCAGTTACACTCATTTTATTTATTTCTTAGGACTCAAGGTCAAGACAGTTGGTATACATGAAGAAAGATGGATTTTGACTGAACTATGATTTTTTACAGCCCAAATGATTACAATGGGCATCTGCTGATGGAAATCATAAGCATTAAAGACAGATATTAAAGATAGAGTGGGATGATACAGTATTTAAATAGGAGGAGACATTTTTCTTCGTGTTTAGATCTTTTGGCCAGGAGCGTTTTCACTATTGTGACCAACTTGCTTTGTTGTATCTAGCATGGAGCACAATGTGGTTATTGAACTTTAGTGACCATCTGCTTGTCATTGAGAACATGTGACTGTGATTTATGACTTAGATTCAACATCAAGACATGAATGGGATGGGATAAGAGATGACATCAGGGAATCATAAACAGAATGGAAAAAAAGATCCGATTGTATTCTTCATATTTACCTTCATGAGCCAAGGTCAAATTTTGTATCATTAGTATGACGTAAATCTTATGATACAAATCAGCATGGGGCACTGTGATAAATGTTCATACCAAGATGAGATCACGATTGCATAGGGAATGTCATTAAAGGGAGAGGGATGTTACTGAAGGGAGATGTGTCAGTTGTATTTTGTCAATTGTACCTATTGACTCACATGGACTGCAGAGTATTAGGCTGTGAGCCATCAGTTGATGTTATTATACCACAGCCATAATTCAATAGGCACTCATCTGATCTGTGTCTTTGATAGAGTTGACATTTTGTGAAAGAAACAACACTGAAGTGGAAGTAACAGCTACATTTTTTCTAGTAAAGGAACAAACTTGAGTGAATATTGGACCAGTAGCCTTTTAAAACATTTTTTCTTCCTGTGGAAAACTTTTTTAATGCTTGTTTTGCTATGAATGGTAGATATGATCCTTAATTTGCCATGATCTTTCAACTCATTGACATTATCTAATTGTTACTTTCTAAAAGTAGATTTTTTAAAGAGGCAAAACGGAAATATTGTAATAAATACAAGTTTTGTGGTAATAATTCAATGGCAAAGACTTAGGGAACTGAAGAATATGAATTCAAATCTGGACAGTCTGTTTAAATAGATACTGTAGTAATGGAAAAGTTAAAAAGCACCAACAACTTACCTGCTAACTCCCCTCCTTTGTAAATCTAAACATAAAGCCCAACAAGCCTAAACAAATCAGAACATTTGGTCACATTTCTCACTTATGCAACTCTAGTCATGTATTGGGTTCCCATCAAAACATCAGATCAGCATAAATAGAATTTATTATTTTTTAATCTTATCAAACATCAGATCAGAGCACAAACTGATGCTGGATACAAATTCAAGACACAGGTATTATTTGACAACATTCTGTATATAAATTATGTGTATAAAACTGCAAAACTGCAAAAAACTTTTCTGTACAAGGAGTATATTGTACAGTATGTGAAATATAGTTGCTTTCCTCCTTTTTACTTGTCTCTTGTCTCGTTTGCTTTTGTCTTTAATATTATAAAACTGAAAAATTCTACTACTGAAATGATCTAGTCACAACATTTTGAAAAAGGAAGAGTTTTCTGCAACCTTTATGTACTGTAAGATAGCTGTTTGATAGAGAATGGTGACATTCGGTCAGGTCAACACTTCAGCGTCTGTACCCCTACAGGGACAGATGGAGGTCCATCCACTTGATACCACTCAATAGGACGTCAACAGTCCCCACTTGAGCATTA
Organism: Maccullochella peelii; assembly: GCA_002120245.1. Taxonomy (NCBI): domain Eukaryota; kingdom Metazoa; phylum Chordata; class Actinopteri; order Centrarchiformes; family Percichthyidae; genus Maccullochella; species Maccullochella peelii. The sequence goes on from LKNJ01002034.1 coordinate 62,701, forward strand.
CAATAAGCACCTTCCTGTTCTTCCTTCTGTTCTTTTATTTTTTTCCTCTAAACTTCAGTCCTTTGGCACACTTGGCTGTCTAGATTAAAGAACCATGATTGTCGGGAATAAGAAGGATCACTGGGTTAGAAGAGAGCCATAAATGGCTGCATTCACATACCTTACTCATGTCGACTTCAGTCTTGGGTACCACCACAAAGCAGAACTGTGTACTTTGATCCAGTAAATAACACCAGCAGTTTGTCATTTGATAAAGGGCTTGAGTATGAGAAGCATTGGTACACAATAACATTTGGACATATTTTGTCAAGCTAGGGTCTAGCTGAACTGGCCTAACCCAAGCTGGGATTAAGCATGTCACTTATTATCAAAATAACAGATGTGGTGAACTTTAGAATACATTGTACTATGAAATGGGTGAATGATCATTCTGCTTCGCTGGACGCTCTGTTTATTTTTCCAAAAAGACTGACTAATTTCTCAACATGTATCATGTCCTTCAGAAAAAGATGAGCTCAGTGTCACAAATAACTCTTTATCTCCCGCCGGCTGTAAGTGGCAGAGTAGCCAGGGTAGCTCTATCAGACTGGCACTCTTGACCCTGCAAGACTCTGCTTGAGGACCATTTCCTCTGGCCAGTAGCCAGGACAGCTTAGACCACTTTAGGCAGTCTGCTACAGCAGAGGAATAATAGGGGGTATCAACAAGGTGACGCTTGGAGGGTTGCAACAGGAATACAGGTATCCATCATTAACATTAATCATGTTATTTGAAAAGGAAACTGTAGATAAAGGTATGAAAGGCATGGATACTCTGTTATAATAACCATAACCGGTTATGCCTATCTTACTTTAGTTCTCACTGCTTATTAAAACGAATCCTGGTTTGCTCATTCACCATCTCTGCATTCCTTCCTTTTCATTCTTTTCCTATCTGATTGTTTCATTCATTTTTTCTGTCTCCGCTGCCTTCTCCCTATCAAACCCTTTGGCTCTTTTCATTCACGTATTGTTGTCTTTAGGTTTTTCTATTTTCCTCTCGCTGCCTGTTTCTCCCGCCTCACTCTCCGCTCACTACCCTGACACCTCACCATCAGGGAGCTGCGCTAATCTTTTTGACCCGCCACATCCTCCACAGGCTCTTCCGCCCGCTTAAGTAGGGGCTCTACTACAGCATGTGTGTGTGTGTTGGGGAGTCTGCGGCGGGGTAGAGTTTGTTGATGTTGTGATGTGTGTTTCTGTAGTTGTAGTGGCCTGTTTGCACGCCTCTCGGGGTCACTGAGCTCTTGGTCATGTAAGCAACTTCAGACAAGAGCAGACACTTCTCTCTTTGAAAAGCACATGGGACAAACAGTGAAATCAGTTTGAACTGATAATAATATCAACTCAGTGGTTCAAAAGTGATCATTTGAAATTACATCATCTGAGAATCTCTGATTTTTTTTTACTTTGATGATACAGGCAATAAAACATTCTGTTTTCCAGATTATCTTTGTAATTAAGTACATCAATGTGCATGTATTTTTTTTATGTAATTTAGTTATGAAAGCAAAGGCTTGTTTTGTTTTGGTGAAATAATTTTTTTACATATATTTGTATTTTTTATATGCTTTTTTATAATTCTTGCTGTTACTCGTATTCCAATTGATTATTATGCATTGCATTGAGACTATTTCCCTACACATATTGTCCGTTAAACCTCTGGATCATTTAATATCAAAATCAACAACAAAAAAAGACAGACAGAAGGAGAGAAAACCATTTGAGTTAACTAAGAAGTGTGTGCGTGTGTGCAAGTGTGTGTGTGTGTGTGTGTGTTTGAAGAGCCAGCCCGATGTTGTGATTTATGAGCTGAGAGTAAATTCTATCTCTAGCTGACTTTTACATTTTGTAACCAGTGATAAACGAGTGGGTCACACACTTTCACCCCTAAATGAGCTAAATCTCCCTCACAAAAACACACGTCTTCGTTCATTCACGTTTTACATACGTGTACATATACGTGAACACACACACAAAAAATCTAGACACAAGCACTCTCCTCAACCCATAAACACACGTTCACACACACTTCTCACTCATTACCCAGAACTCCCTTACCCCCCGAGCCACCGTCCACTGACAGGCGCTCGCCCCGACTTCTCTCTGACACGTCCCCCAGGGTCAAAGGCCACCTCAGTAGTGTGAAGAGCAGGGGGGTGTTGAGGACCCTGTGGTGCGGTTGGGGGGATCAGCCGGGGGGAGTGCAGTCATATTCCTTTTGGTTCCTTGTGGAGCTAAGGGCCAGGGGGACTGAAAGGGGGCACATTGTTGAAGAATACTTGTGATAATGATGTTATTTGGGTACTCGCAAGGCCTGCTCAGCAGCTGTTGACAGTAATGATGTAGTGTGTGAGCTTTTGTGTGTGTATGTGTGTGTGTAATTAATGATTCTCACAGCTCTCCTACATACCAGCTGCTGACTGAGGCAGGAAGTGGATGATTGATGGGAATTATTGATACTTCTCTCCCTCAAACATACACATACATGTAGCAGTTCTCTGCTGCCCATGGTTGCTGAATACTTGATAGGATTTTTAGTTTGTTGCTTTTTCTCCACCTATTCACGAATGGACTCATCAGTCATTGGTGAAGGAATGTCAATACTCCTCTGTGTTTTAAGTTACCATCTCCCATATGCTCTGTTTTTTTCCTATTATACTCAGTGAGTCTTTCTAATATAACAACCTTTTACATTTTATTTGTAATAAATGCCACAGAAATGGCAGGTATATATAATGGGAAGATGGAGGGCATCCAGTGAGAACCTCTCATTAAGGATGTTTTATTGAATTTAGTCAGAATGATGACCACATAACTTTTCACTAAACAAAAGTATGCAAAAACATGAGATATGCTTGATAAAAAAATGCAGCTGATTTTTTAAATTAATGAAATGGTTAAAAAGGGACCAAACATTCTTTTAAAAGTATTAAACCAACAGTGAAACAAATCATTAGCTCCAAAATATAGGAGACCATTTATCGGCATACTCACTGGTCCTAATAATTTAAATTCTGTCCGGAGTGACGACCTTGTATTTTAAAGTGGATCTGAGTCCGTAGGAAGAGCTGCATGTTTTTCTACTTCATTTTTCAGCAATCCGTCCAATGAGTCTTTAGATCACGTTTAACATAACATTTTGAACTCAATATTTTACCCATGATTTCTTTGTAAGCAGAGGATTGTGTTAAACACCTAGATGCTGCCACATCTGCTGCCATAGCAGTGGATTTTGTGATAATAATCATTTGTATTATTAATAGTATGACAATAATAATATCTGTAAGTTCTCATTTTAGTCATGAGATGGATTTCCATACTTCCACCTGATTGTGGTGAGCACAGTGTTTGCAGTGGAAACGCCTTTGCTAGACGTCTTCTTCAGTCTTTCTTCCACATGCTTGGTGCTGTCTTCTCTGTCAACAACCTCTACCACGTTCAGAAAGTTGTAGGTGAAAAACATGAGCAACCAAAGCTGACCAATCACAGTTCTTGCAGTCCCCACATAGTATCTATCTCTGTAGCTGCCATAGCTCCAACGTGTAATTTTACATTTTTGAGGAGGCCCACATCAGCTATGGTGTTGCCTATGGGGAATCTACGGCCTCTACATGCATAGACTCCGATGCTACACCATAACCCCTTAACAAACATCTATATATCCACCTTTAAGCTCTGATCGCAAATCACTAACTGCTCCCCTCCCCTTACAAATTCAAGGTAGCCAGGGTGTCCAACCTTTAATGTCATACTCTGGCCGCTGTAATCACTGTTTTCATATGCGTAAGCAGTTAATCATCTTCTGTTTGCAGGGCATGACACTGATGACTGTTCAGTCAAGCTGCTGACCTTTGGCTACTTAAAGTGTCCTCTTCTTAAACTAAATGTGGTACACAAGAGAAGAATTGTTCTGTGTGCACTGACCTTGCAAATCTTTACATCTTGATATTAATGCAGTGTAAAAACAATGGGACATTTCTTCAGGCCAGTAGATTGTAAAATAGATCTTTATGTGTAAGAACTGTAAAGCATTTTTATTTATCTCATGGCAGGTATTCTGAGGGAATGCTTTTCATCACTCTGCCATCACAGATTTGAGGAAAATCTTGCCAACAGCTGTAGCCATCAATAATTGCATTATACAGTATGACTCAGGAGGGTATCCATGTTGATTTCATGCCATTTGATCACAAGCACTGCTAAAGAATATTCATTCATTGTGTAATAAAGTCCCTGCATCATGTGCTTCACTTGTAAACATGTAATATACATTGCAATCCATTCCATTTTGATAGAAGTCCAATTTACATTTATCACAAGTGCCCTTTGATTATCCATATGCAGAGAATAATAAGCATATTGGCAAATTGAATAAAGGGACTATATTTAGATGCTGACCTTTGACCTTATCTGGGTCTAGATTTACAAAACCATGCATGATGACACTGCTCACATCCAGGGAGTCCCCATGCAGGGACATGGAGAGGAAAATGGAGTAAAATGAAGACAAAGAATGGGAAGTAGAAGCATGGGGAGAGTGACACACATTGGTACACATTTATACGGTATGATAAAAAGTGAAAAAATGAAAAACAGGGGTAGCCTACACATGGCTCTACATTAGTTCTCATGCTCCTCTGCATGTGTTCACTGTGTGTCTTGGTGTGTGTGTGTGTATTTACAGTAAAACAGGTCCTGGAACATGTGGCTGCTATTATCACCACAACCCGTGGTCAGTGCAGAGGACCCACCGCCTCTTGTGTGAGCATGTGTGTGTTTGTGTTAGACCCATCTAAGCTGTGAGGGAGCAGTGTTTGAACTCTGGATTGGCTTTATTTGTTAGCACATTATTATGCCATCATCAACTGGTGGTTCTAGATTTTGTTATAATTAAGTATTTTTTATGTGTAGATGTTGCTATTAATATCAACAAGTAGGCTACTTTCACTCTTCACTCAAAATATATCAAATGTCAGTGTTGGAGATGGTAATATAAGCACCCTGACGCCCAATACACTGTAAACATCACTGAGTGAAAGAAAGGAGAGAGACAGAGGTGGACAGATACAGAAAAGTTGAACAAAAACAGATAAAGACAGGCCAGAAGGTAAAGTTGTGGTAAGTGAGTAAAAGATTGAGATAAATAGAAGAAATTCATCAAGATATCCTCATGTGTAAAACACTGCCTGTGTTTATTCCAATGCACTCTGTCTGTCTGCTAGCAGGTCATAAAGTGGAAAGTCTCTGGCAAGCTTTGTGGATCTGCAGCATTTTAATTGATAATTCAGTGTGATGTGATGCACATGAAGAGTTGGCAGGAATACTCAACTCCCAACCTCAACCTGCAGACCTGTACACAAAATGCATAACAGAGGATTCACAGGTTAAAGGACCTACTGTGTACAGAATATGTGAGCTAAAACCTGGTACAGTGTATCTGTAATTCTCAACTGTTCACTCATAAAAATTAAACCTTAGATTTATTTTTATGGATTAAAACAAATTAGACCTACTGAATATGAGAAAATAATTATCCATTAGCTTCACTAATGTACATCAGTAGGTACATCTTTGAATCATATTCACATCCATCCATTAACCCATTTTCTATACAGTTCGTCCTGTTGAGGGTCACAAGGGGGCTGGAATCCGTCCCGTTTTGCTCGTCAGCCCAGTATCCCTAGGAATTACGTCCATATTGGATGACTCTGCATCTCACGCTTTTCATCCATTGCCAACACTCAGAGCCACTGCAGGAAGTAATGTGCCCTCTATGCGAGGTGGAATATAAGGGGGTATTTGTCAGGATGGTGGAGAGGCATGCAGCAGAGGAGACCAACATTTGTGTCCGTCACAGGCCTGCAATGATGGTTCACCTTTATATTAAGCATAACCACTATTTCTTCCCCTGTATCATTATCCAAGTGTTTCAGTTGTCTAACACGTAGACAGACAAAAACATACACAACACAGGCAAGGCAATTTCAACTTCACCTGAACGGCGTATCTTCAAACTGTTGGAGGAAACTGGACCAGCCAGAGAAAACACACACAGGCAGAGGGAGAACATATAAATCTACAAAGATAAAACCCAGCCAGCTGTGTAGGGTTTAAACCCAGCGCCTTCTTGCTGAGGTGACATAGAGTGTAAAAGTAGTAGACCTGTGAATCTGAGGTACTGTACATTAGCTATATACATTTTACATAAAATGATAAGTACAATCCACTTACCAAACATCTGTCTCCCTGATACTGTACATTGTAAATAGGATTTAAAAAAAGAAAAAAAAAAGCCGTTGCACACAAAGCATATTCAGAATTACAACTGGACACCAAGTAACGCCGACTTAACTCATACTAGAGGCTTCAGTAGCTGCAGTACACCTACAGCTTATATTCAGTGTCTCTGTCTTGCATATACTGTTGACAGCCAGTTGGTAAAACCAGACATCAAACAGCGAGGCCTGATGTTCGTCTGCTACATCTGTCTCAGTGCTGCTCACTGTTTATTGTTTCATCTCTACTTTATTTACTGTTGGCTTAATTATTTCCATGTTTGATCTTTTGAGGGATGCCGGGGGCAGCCATTTTCCTGATGTATCCACACAGTCACACACGCCAAGTCCAGAGTGTGTGCATACATCGACTGTCCCCCCCCCCCTCCACACACACACAGGGATCTCCTGTTCACTTGCAGTGCAGGTGACAGAGACCTCAGCCACAAGATGGATGACTGTCTGACTGCGACATCTTAAACCTGTTACCTCTGAGTGGATGTTTATTTGAATTCTCCTCCTGGCTGTATCACATACAGGGGGGAATTCTCTTGAACTGCAGCAACAGGAGTGTAAATATTATGGGGAAAGCCACTGAGACATGAAATGTAGCTTTAATTACAACATTGATATATCAAGGTCAGTCTCTCAGCGCATGCGGAGGGAACTTGACCTTTCCTTTTTCTGTCCATGATTTCTTGTTTGATTTGGTGTACACACTCGTTAAACAAATGTATATATTGTATTATATATGGTACAATATGTTTGTATAAGAGCAAGATATATGGTGAAGGCTAAAGGGAGTGCTGGGCTGACTTTAAGAGAAAGCCACGGTTGTGCAACTGGATGAGATATCAAAGACAAGCTATGTAAAGCAATGAAATGATTCATGAAATATGTTCAAGCTATTGGTTCTGTTTTGTCAAGTAAGTATATGAGTGAAACATGTGTCCACGGGTTAAAAGTATTTATATATAATTAATGAATGAAATAAAATGACTTACTATGAATAAGCTACTGGTTGAAATTTGCACAGGAGGCCATTATTCACTCATTTTAGCTGGGACGTGTTTACATGAATTATTTCTGATGGAAGGAGTTGATGGAAATGTAATTTTCTGTAATCAAAACCTGTCCTGATGAAGAAGTTACAGTTACAGTTAAAACACTGTGGAAGAGATGTTGTAAATATTTGCTTCAGGCTATGCTTTAGAAATAAAAATCCTCTTCTGTAAGGCCTGTTAAACATGTGGTGCACTTTAAATCCCCAAGAAACTTGGTTTCAGATCTTAAGTATTTCTCTATAACATCAACTTCATGAATAAATAAGCAATAATCAAAGTTCTGAAAAAACATTATTATTTACTAAGACTTTAAAAAACTCCAATCTGCTTCATGTTTCATAAAACATTAAAAACTTTTTAAGTACTGTAAGTTTTACTTGATGTTCCTCCAGGTTGCTATTGTACCCAGTGCCTTTAAAAGTTGATGTGGATGTGAGATATTGCCCTGGTTTACCTGAGCCCTCAGCACCACAGTCTATAGTGTAGAAGCATGATAACCATCGACACCACCACTGTACTATCAAGATTAAACCTTTACCTGTGAAGAGAGGTGTTTAATGAAATGTTCAGTGTGGGACTGGCAGCCATCTATCTATCTTTACTCCTTTCTATCTTTGGCATGAAGAGGAAGCCACGGCATATTGTAGCGTGAAGGTATGTTTTGATAAACATGTTTAACTTCTTTTCCATTTTCACTTTACTTTCCATTTAACTTTTCTGATGCTGCAATGGAAACTAATATTGTACATTATTGTACATGATTTTTCATTTTCAAGGAAAAATAAAGACTTTAATTACTTTATGGTAGCACAATAAAAGAAGTAGAAGAAGTATTTGTATCATATTCATTTTAGAAAACACACAGCAAGTCATTGTTCAGCAGTGAAGAACGAGTAGGCTTTCTCTCAGGCTGCAGGTGTGTTTTCATGTGGGGTCTTTTAGGTTTAAAAGCACAGAGAGGTACACAAACTCCCCCACCTTGTTATTCTCAAAAGGACACAGTATAAACTTAGAAGGGTGAAAGTATGTCAGACAAACCTCTTGTTGTCATGCCTACTTCATAATTTAATAAGACATAAACCAAATGGATGAGCTGCAATAAAGATGGTATTTACTTCCCCCAGCTACATGCTCATAACCCAATACTCAGCACTGGTGGAATTTAAGACCTGCTCTGGGCCTATCTGGGCTGGGCCAGGCCCGGATGTGCCTGCTCTGTGGCTCAGGGAACTGACAGGCTCTCGAACACAGAGGAGGGACTGTCATGATGCCTCACAGAGGAGGTCTGGTTTGATTGTGTTTTGCAAAGAGTTCAAGTAGGGCACAATGTCAAAAAGCCATAACATATGAGGCATTGTAAATCTGTTCCTCTGCCTCTTTCCATGTGGACTTAACATGTTTCTATGGGTTTCCTCTGGGTGATAAACAGGGACACTTTCCCCACATATTTTACTGGATTGTGTGCAAAATTGCCAGAAGAAACAACTTTAATGCTCTTATCTGTCTGTCTGTGTTAGTCCTGTAGATAAACTGGCCAACTGCCCAGTGAACGGCCATGTCTTTGCCCAGTGCGTGCTGGGATGAGCTCCTGTAACAGTGATTAAATAGCTTCAATAAAGGACTTACTACTTGAGTAGGACACAATGATCTATGATCATGATTACAAAATGGTCAGTGGTAATTACAGTACAGTATGTCTTGCACTGGGTACCCAGGGTTCCCCACGCAGATGCCGCAAAATGTGTTTGTAACAAAAAATATAAATTTTAGCTGTGGGTAAAAAATGGGAGAGAGAAAAAAGAAACTGAAAGTAAAACAATGTTGTGTTTTTTGTTCAGTCAACAGGTGTGAAAAGCATTCTCATGTGAATTAAATATTCAAATAGGGTTTGGAGATTTAACCCTATAGGGTATACTCCAAATGATCTCTCTGTGAGAAGTTGGAAATTTTGTAACTGCTCACCAGCATGTAGAAAGTTACAATAAATCAGTTACTCCTGAGTCCCACTGCTGTGTCAGAAGAGTTGAACAATTAATTAATGGAGGTACCCACACTGTGCCAGCTCTGTGTAAAATACAGAGAATTCTGTAGAGAGTGCGTACCTCTGCCGCTCTTATTAACAAGGCGGAAACACACGAGAACATAATCAATTGACAAAGTGGATCATGCTTTTGCCTCCACAATCTACACGAATCACTGTGATGTTTTATTTTATATATTTCCCCAGGGCGTCGTGCAACCCTACAGTACCCTGGTGCCCCAAGCTTTTACGTTGGTCAGGTTCTGTACTGGGCTTTGTGAGTGCAGGACAGATACAGGTTTGCAAAATTAGACTCTTGCAGGACTCAATGCTTACAGTGCATCCGGAAAGTATTCACAGCGCTTCACGTTTTCCACATTCTGTCATGTTACAGCCTTATTCCAAAATGGAATAAATTCATTTCTGTCCTCAAAAATTCTACACACAATACCCCATAATGACAAAGTGAAAACAGTTTTAGAGAGTTTTGCAAATTTATTAAAAATAAAAAACTAAGAAATCACATGTACATAAGTATTCACAGCCTTTGCTCAATACTTTGTTGATGCACCTTTGGCAGCAATTACAGCCTCAAATCTTTTGGAATATGATGCCACAAGCTTGGCACACCTGTCTTTGGGCAGTTTCGCCCATTCCTCTTTGCAGCACCTCTCAAGCTCCATCAGGTTGGATGGGAAGCGTCGGTGCACAGCCATTTTCAGATCTCTCCAGAGATGTTCAATCGGATTCAAGTCTGGGCTCTGGCTGGGCCACTCAAGGACATTCACAGAGTTGTCCTGAAGCCACTCCTTTGATATCTTGGCTGTGTGCTTAGGGTCGTTGTCCTGCTGAAACATGAACCGTCGCCCCAGTCTGAGGTCAAGAGCGCTCTGGAGCAGGTTTTCATCCAGGATGTCTCTGTACTTAGCTGCATTCATCTTTCCCTCTATCCTGACTAGTCTCCCAGTTCCTGCCGCTGAAAAACATCCCCACAGCATGATGCTGCCACCACCATGCTTCACTGTAGGGATGGTATTGGCCTGATGATGAGCGGTGCCTGGTTTCCTCCAAACATGACGCCTGGCATTCACGCCAAAGAGTTCAATCTTTGTCTCATCAGACCAGAGAATTTTGTTTCTCATGGTCTGAGAGTCCTTTAGGTGCATTTTGGCAAACTCCAGGCGGGCTGCAATGTGCTTTTTACTAAGGAGTGGCTTCCGTCTGGCCACTCTACCATACAGGCCTGATTGGTGGATTGCTGCAGAGATGGTTGTCCTTCTGGAAGGTTCTCCTCTCTCCACAGAGGAATGCTGTAGCTCTGACAGAGTGACCATCGGGTTCTTGGTCACCTCCCTGACTAGGGCCCTTCTCCCCCGATCGCTCAGTTTAGACGGCCGGCCAGCTCTAGGAAGAGTCCTGTTGGTTCCCAACTTCTTCCATTTACGGATGATAGAGGCCACTGTGCTCATCGGGACCTTCAAGGCAGCAGATATCTTTCTGTACCCATCCCTAGATTTGTGCCTTGACACAATCCTGTCTCGGAGGTCTACAGACAATTCCTTTGACTTCATGCTTGGTTTGTGCTCTGACATGCACTGTCAAGTGTGGGACCTTATATAGACAGGTGTGTGCCTTTCCAAATCATGTCCGATCAACTGAATTTACCACAGGTGGACTCCAATTAAGCTGTAGGAACATCTCAAGGATGATCAGTGGAAACAGGATGGACCTGAGCTCAATTTTGAGCTTCATGGCAAAGGCTGTGAATACTTATGTACATGTGATTTCTTAGTTTTTTATTTTTAATAAATTTGCAAAACTCTCTAANTTGGCAAACTCCAGGCGGGCTGCAATGTGCTTTTTACTAAGGAGTGGCTTCCGTCTGGCCACTCTACCATACAGGCCTGATTGGTGGATTGCTGCAGAGATGGTTGTCCTTCTGGAAGGTTCTCCTCTCTCCACAGAGGAATGCTGTAGCTCTGACAGAGTGACCATCGGGTTCTTGGTCACCTCCCTGACTAGGGCCCTTCTCCCCCGATCGCTCAGTTTAGACGGCCGGCCAGCTCTAGGAAGAGTCCTGGTGGTTCCGAACTTCTTCCATTTACGGATGATGGAGGCCACTGTGCTCATTGGGACCTTCAAGGCAGCAGATATTTTTCTGTACCCATCCCCAGATTTGTGCCTTGACACAATCCTGTCTCGGAGGTCTAGACAATTCCTTTAACTTCATGCTTGGTTTGTGCTCTGACATGCACTGTCAAGTGTGGGTGGGACCTTATATAGACAGGTGTGTGCCTTTCCAAATCATGTCCGATCAACTGAATTTACCACAGGTGGACTCCAATTAAGCTGTAGGAACATCTCAAGGATGATCAGTGGAAACAGGATGGACCTGAGCTCAATTTTGAGCTTCATGGCAAAGGCTGTGAATACTTATGTACATGTGATTTCTTAGTTTTTTATTTTTAATAAATTTGCAAAACTCTCTAAGAAACTTTTTTCACTTTGTCATTATGGGGTATTGTGTGTAGAATTTTGAGGACAGAAATGAATTTATTCCATTTTGGAATAAGGCTGTAACATGACAGAATGTGGAAAATGTGAAGCGCTGTGAATACTTTCCGGATGCACTGTATTGCTATGTGTGTGGAAGGAAGCAGCTGTTACACTTGAAGAGCTGAGTGATGTGAGCAGGAGGTGACATGAGGTTTTGCTGTGTGCAGGGCTTTGTTAACTCTTCCAGGGCCCGGGACAAAACTTATCTGAGTCTTCATTTAATAGCATAATAAAAGATTCCCTTTCAGGCCCCCTCAGCTGTCCTGGTGGTCTTTCCCTGATGGTGACCCCCAGCTGTGGGTGACTGTGCAGGATTCTGTTTTGACTTGCCAAATAACTAACAAGCCCTGTGGTGTTTGTTAATACTTTCAAAGAGGAAAAATTATTGCCTGAAAATGATTCATTGTGTCATAAACGCTTGCTTGTACTGAGTCAGTAATAATTTGCAGTTGCTTGGGAATCCAGTGAACAGAGCCAGCACACTGAAAACTGCTCTGTGAGTAAACTATTGTTCACTCACATCAAACAAAATCTCTGCTCCTCCTATTACTTTGCATCTTTCAGAAGTAGACATGAGCAATTCTGGGTGTCTTCACGTTTTTTTAAAGTGTTCTTTGAGCACAAGAGGAACATATACTTACCATTCCATTGCTTAAAGCTCAGGAGCGCAGTACTATAGTTTGGTTGCCACAGCTGTCTTTCATCCTAAACCTCCCATTACTCCATCACACTCCTTCCTTTTGTTGGTGATTTTGCAATTGTATTCATCACATCATGTCCATTGGGATGAGTAGGTTCTTTCCTGGGAGATTCTGTATGAGGAGCGTGTATGGAGTTACCGTCATCAGTGTGGAAGCCATTTCCTTTTGTGTGTGTAGTTGGGAACTGTGGATGGAATGGGCCTCACTTCAATCACTGATACACTCACAGTGAACTCATCCTTTAGTATACAGAGGGCCGGTAGCCTAACAAAACAGCAGTGCTCTATTGCCCGTTTTCAGGACGAAGAGCGAGTGTGGGTGGTGTGTGTGTATATGAGTGAAGGAGGACTGCAGCGCACTCATACAAGCAGACTGTGTGCTTTCTGGCTTTCGGGGAATAGCAGAGGGGAAACCTTTAGTCCTAGCAGCTGGCCACTACTGTAGCTGTGAGCACAAGACCCAAATATGGAGCGGTGGTATATGTCTTCTGTATCTGGTACACGGTTGCAAAGTCTGCCCTTCCCCAGAAATGAGGGCCAGCTGTTGAAGATGAAGGGCAGCGGAGAGATGTGGATGCCTCAGATTTTGTCCTTTTCAAGTGATAATTATCAAGAATAAAGTTGTGATACTAATATATTATTTACATTTTTGGCAATATATGGTTGTTGATGAAATTTGAGTTTCTGTAGGTAAACGTCCTCTTCTTTGTCTTTGCTGCCCTCGGTGGCTCTCACTGCTCACTTAAACTTCTTTCTTTTCCAAACCAGCTGCTTTTGCTGCTTCTAGTGTCCTAACTTTTGTATCCTGCAGACAAATCTAAGTTGTAGGCGGAAATAGACAAGCTGCCACTACTATAAACCTGCATATAACACTGTAATGTATGTAAATTTCCTGACCGAAATTCCAGTTTTACAGTGTCACATGTTTCTGATTTTTATTAAATTATGCATTTCTTCCGATTACAAGAAATCATGGAGTTTGATGATTTAAATCACAAGCTATCTAATTCCTGCTGGGTTTAATTAGCTACTCCTCCAGACTGCAGAGGTCGCACAGAAGCGGTACGTTAATGTTATTCTATCCCGAATTCTGTGTCATAACCAATTTCAGACTAATGCTTTCAGACTGAATATCTTCCACATTTACACTGACTACTGTATCTGTCAGAGGGGGTGACTGCAGACTGTTATTAACCCAAACATCTCTGCTTCAACTGTCAGTGTAAATGTGTTCAGTTGACACATTAATCAGTTGCCGGATTCGTCTATAAAACACGTTGTGTTTGATTTCAAGCGCAATTTTACAAACTCACAGTTAAATCAGGCTAGCTTCGTGAAAATCTTAAATCAGTCAGACTATGCATTTAGTCACTTTATTACGATAAATCCAGTTCTACACAACATAAACAATATGAGCATGTAGGCTCTTTTTCAGTTCTAACCTGCCACAAATGCTTTTTTTTCCTGATTAAAATGTAGAAGTTGGAGACATCTCCTGTTGTTGGTCACTGAGCTGCTTCAGCTGAGCAAAGGTGTTCAACATCTTACTAAATGGCACTTCGGCAGCAGATGCTGAAGAAAGAGAAGAGTGTTTTTTCACAGATTATTCCTCCTCAGGTTCAAATGTGTCACCTTCAAGTCACAAACCTCCTCCTCTGACCTTTACCACCAGAGTTTAGATAAAGATGCCACCAGGTCGTGTGGCTCTAAGCTGTATGACCATATGTCCCGGAAACATGTGGTGGATTTTCCCTTTTACCAGAGTGATTCAGTGATTTAAATCTTTGGCAACTGAGTGTTATTTGTGATTTATTTCTGAGCATACGTCACTGCAGGAGTTAATATGACAGTGTCACTGAAAGTTTTCTGCATGAAGCGTACTCATGCTCCTCCTCACCTGTGACTATAGTGGCCTTACCTGCCAGTTGGGAACGACTCAAGCACAAGGATGCAGTAAACAACAGTTTCCCCAGTAAGAGTGGGAAAATGGCATCCTCAGACTCAAAACAAGGAAGCAACAGCAGTGGGACTGCCACGCTGAGCCTGAGCTGCTTCTGAAAGGACAGAACCGGGAACAGCCCTGTCTGTAACTGTGCCGCGGAAAACACCATGTGTCACTTTGCTGCCAACTGCACACATTCTGGTGCCTGCCAGCGGCCATACCAGCACCGGTTTATGCACCCGCATCATACCCTGCCCTTCTTAAGTGCACTTCGCTTCTTTGCAGTGCATGAGCAGCTGTTGTGCAATCACACACTGGGCTGCTCTTTGATTTCATTTCAGTGCTGAGACGATTGAGGCAGGCAAGACCAGGCATATCAGCTATGTGACTGAAAAATGGTAATAGGAGACAAGAATATAAAAGAAGACGCACTGGTTGTGGCAGTGGCAGTCTTGAAGAAGAGTGGGTGGTAGATTAATATTACTGGCAGGATCCATTTTGTTCATTTCTAAACATTCCTGTTTCATACTGAAGGTGTTTGAATTGTGGATAATTTTCTATTGAAAAAAAGCTTTAAGTGCACTCTCATTCATAATGGGCTCTTTCGTGCGTCCTACCTACAGTAAATAGTAATTTAATTCCTCTTTGGATATTTGACATGAAATCTCTTTTGCTCATTTTGAACTCTGTACAAAATGCTTGAAGACACAGATGCTGGATATTGCCATTGATTGGGTGTGCCTATACTGTATGTGTGGAAGAAGGTGCGTGCTTGTTTTTTGTTAGCTTTGGCAAGCTGAAATATTTTCCAACTTAAGATCCTGTCAACCCTCCTCTTCTCTGCATTACTCCTGTAGACATCTCTTTTTTTCTTTTTTTTTGGCCTTTCTTCTCATTTGTTTCTTTTTCTTTCTTTCATTGCTGCTACATTTGTCTGGACTTGAGCTCCTTTCATAAAATGTGGTTCTAAATCTGTATGTATTGTATTTAATTATCAAAATTGAAATAACAGAGTATCAATCTTTCATAAATATAAAAGCAAATTTGTACATGTAGCAGATCCAGAAGTCTGCAAGCAAGGTCCAGTCTTTTATCTTGCTTTGTTATTGGTTTAATTAGTCTCTGGCTCTACTTTCTATAGAACTATAATACCACTATTCAATACAACTACTCCTACAATATGAATAGCTAAAAAAAAAACACACAAAAAAAAACACAATCAGAGTCTTTCATGCATGCATCATCTTAACCCTCACTGCACATCCTCTTTCACCACATCACATCCAGCTGTCAACAACTTCATATTAAAGTGAAACCACACTCCCCAATTTGGTCTTTTGTACTTTTTTCTTATCTGTTTGTTTATCTTATTTATTCCTTTCAGGATTACAAAGAGAAACAAAATGCATGCCACACAAGTGTAGCAAGAATATAAGTAATATGAACTGGGCTGTAGTATGTATAGAGATAAAAGATCTTGATCCCAGCTGTAACAGGAGACATGTCAGACATTCCCTGCTAAGAGTCGGGAGGGGAGGGGAGGGGGGCACACCAGCTTTTTTCTGGTGCATAAAACTAACTTGTGGAAAAGCATGTCTGGGTGGCAGAGCTATTACAGATACCATCCTCTTTATGTGTCTGCTGAAGAGTCTGTACTTAAGACATTCATCACTTTCCCATCCAACCGATTTTTATGGTCTAAATTAAATTTTTCTCCTTGTTTGAATTGTGATGATTTACATTAACTGATAAAAGAAAGAGTTAAATGCCCTGTGTGGTATTGCAGTACAGTGCCACCTGTTGACAAACCCAGTTGTCTAGCTAGCATGTTATTTAGTTTATATATTCATTTATTGGATTTTTTTTTTGTCTAATATATGTGTGACTAAAAGAGTTCTGCATATATCTGAAGCCATAAAAAACTAGTTTACATTTGTCACATAATTAAACATTTACATGACTGAAAAGTTCAAGATTGTATCTTAATGGTAGGTATGAATTTTAGTTTTTGGATCTTCATGTCTCTTTATCCAGTACTGTAGTACTGCCAGAGATGGACCCAGTCTGCACACGGCTCACACACACTGACATACTCCCAAACAGGCTGCATAATTTATACTTTTTATCCTGATAACATTGCTTTTAAGAGCGAAGACACAAAGCCGTAACAAAGTCCAGATGGAGCCGATCCACCACTGGTTGAATAACTGCCTTGGCTTTCTCCCTGCACAGAATCAGATTCTGTTTTTTGAGATGGCTTTCTGTTCAATTGCAGCGCAGAAGTGAAAAAGATTAAGCCAAACTGCAGTAAATTATTAACATTTGTCATAAATTAGGGGGGCATGTGTATAACTCTGCACCGTGGACAGGCCGATTGAAAATGTATTTCATTACACAATTTGGGCTGGGTTGTGAGGTGCAGCGTAGGGCTAGGATTCAGTGTGAGCGCTTTTCTGTTTGCTGCATATGCACAGGGTGCCTCAAGAGGAAAAAAAAAAACTGCAATAGGGATCTCTCTTTTCATTTTTACGATTTTCCTAGAATCCTTTGGAGAGCGTGGAAAGACAGGCATGTTTATGAAGGTTTCCAGATGGTCCTGCTTGCACCCCCAGCTTTTCTTTTCAGCTCTTGGGCCATGAAGGATTAATCAAAGTCAGTGGCAAGGGCTGATGGCTAAACACTGTGGCCCTCACTAACCTAGAGGAAACCCCTCTTCAACTCCAACTCAGATTCAGCCCCTGGGCTACATGACTGAGGAAAGTTGAAACCTGAGGTTAAAAAAACCATGCAAACTTAACTAAACCCTGGCCACAAATGTGCAGATAAACAAACTATGTTTAGCAGAGCGGCTGATCTCCTCCTTGGGTTAAAGGAATTTGTCTCCAACATCCAGCCAGGAAAGCAGAGCCAACCTTGACAAATACACCTGAACTCTGGTCCCCTTTGTGAGGTGGGAGATTGTGCGGTGTGATATTTATGGATTCTCTGTTACAAGTAAAGATTTTAATAAATGGCCATGGTCATTTTGGCCATGATTCAAATAGGGATTCTGGGTCACTGAATCCATTCTCACCTTAACACAAGACGAGTACAAAACGTCCAGATTGCTATGATCAGGCTATGGTCTCTCTTTTATGAACCATTTTTAGCCTCGCCATTACCGTCTTGCCTCTTGGGGATAAATGCAGATAAAAGTGCTGTCTCCGGAAAGAGGGTGACAACCAATAAAAAACACAAAAGGGGAGAACAAAACTATTAATTTCCAAATGAGACAAAGCTATTTTTGTTAATAGTGCTGCCCACTGTTGTCATTCCTTTAATTATCAATTCAAACACTTTATAGAGAAAACAGTCCTTCAGTTGACAGGACTAACTGGAGCAGGTGTAGTAGCCCTCAAGAGACAGAATATGTCTCTTGATTTGTTTGTAAAATACACTGTTTGAATTCGACTGGCTTTAGGGAGGTTTGAAACCAATATATATTACTGATACAAGACAATGCAATGTACAGTGTCGTTTTTTTTTTCTTTATTAAACATGTGCAAAAACACTGCCACTTGTACCCGGCCGAACAGCTGCTCTACATGGCAATGATGAACACGTACAGCATTCACTACACATGTTATTATACCAACTGTCAACAGAAATAGCTGTGGTGTGTTCACAGCAGCCTCACTGGATGATTACAAATGAGTCCACCTCAGATCAGCCATTCGGATTCAACACTATCCACATACAATAACTTGCTTGGACAAAACAATACAATATAGTAGAATATAATACAAATGCAGAGTAACATATAAAATGTATGTCATCACATCAATTATCCTCCCTTATATGAACACAGAATCCTCAAAGACTAAAAAACATTATCCACTGAGCACTATAAATTGACACAGACCACATAAAGTCAAACCCAGGTGGAGAAAAGACATAGTGTATGACTCTTTCAAAGATCGCTATGAAGGTATCATTGGAGCAAAACAACTGAGCACCTGTGACAGTGGAATTTGTAGTTTTAGAAAATAGTCACCAATGTGTATCAGTAAATTTTAAGTCACAAAGAAAAATGCTTTACAAAGCAGCAAACCCGTAGAATTTTTTTCTCTCCCACAAACACAAACACAGCAGTTACACCTTCTCAAATTCTCCATTGCAGGTGCACAAATCCTACGCTACGAATCACAAATTAAGAAACTCATACGCTCACACTTTTGCTACAGTTGCTGCAGTGAACATGGTGCAAAATACATTCACACACCTGTATCAAAAAATGTGAAGTCATGAACAAAATTTGCACATCTGCAAATCAGTATGTGAATTCATGTAATGAGAGTTGCACACCTGTAGAATATTTTCTCACAAATATATATTTTTTTTCTTGGATATATTTCTATCACAAACACAAGTCAAAGTATCACCATAGCGCTGCACTCATTTATAAAGGAAATGTATTCCCACAAAGTCTTGTCAAACGTTATCTTATAACCATATTACACAACCACACGAGTACAATAATTTGAATATCATTTTTTTATCCACATCATACACCCCTAAATGAGATGCTCCTCTGTTGTTTGTATATGTATCTCTAACCATGTCAATAAATTTTTAGGCCTTGTCATTAGTTTTGATCTAGAGTAAACATGTGGTGCAGCCTGAGTAAACACTGTATTGGCTGAACCAGATCACCTCAGAAAGAAAACACTGTTCTTGTTATATCACTGGGACAGGGTCCGTATGTGCCTCTCCTTGTATGGGTTGTCCAATAAATGAGAGAACTACTACCTCAGCGAAATCCGTGGTGGTCCGGTCTGTCATTCTTCAAATGTTCTGGTTTGTCACGTAAGTCAAGGGGCCAAAAGAAGCAACTGTTGCTGTTGGTCCTTCGTTAGATTGTGACATTGGCGAGACTCGAGCCTTTTTATGGGTAAAGATTGAGTGGAAAGACAGAAGTCTGTTTACTGAATATAAATGCAAGTATTCACCACTATTTAAAATGCACAAATTAGGTTAACATTGTTCAATCAGTAAATGGCCTTCCAATTTATTGCACAGTACTATTGTCTCTGAATAAGGATTTTGCAATAGAATGTAGTTCATTGGTTTAGCAAAACGTTACTTGTTGCAGGAACAAATAATTTACATTATATATGCCTGACTCTAGAAGGCACTTGGGTAGTTCATAATCCAATCAACAACGGAACAATGGAACCCTTCAGCTATAACAGATGGATTTGAAATCTTCATAAACACCACAATCCAGCCTTGTCTGCTAGAAATGACATTTATATACAACTAATTTATTTGTTTGAAGCTCTACATTATGGCAGATGAATTGTAGGGATTGTGTGGTGGGCATACAAACTGCAAAACGTTGACACCAGAGACCGGGGTTCACATCTCTCGCGTGGTTATGTTTAGGGCAACAAAATAACTTTGGTTAATGTCAGGAAAAGGTCGTGGATTTGGTTAAAAGTTAATAAAATAAATAAATAAATAAATAACATCTCATCGTCAAAGTCACTTTTGAGTTTTTCAATATTTAATCCAGATCAAAAATGTAATCATGCTTAAACATGCGAGCAGATATATTTCCTTATTATGTTAATAGAAAACATATTTCAGGCGGCATTAGGTTTCTTTTTAAACATACTGCAAATTATTAGTGTATAAACATAATTTCTAGGAAACATGGTTGCACAATAATGACTAAAAACGTATAGTAATCTAATAGGAGGAGATGCCAGACAACTAATCGGTTAGTGCTACATCTCATGGAAACACATTCATACCTTTTTGAAATTTCCTGCTGACACATGCACTTAAGTTCATTTTGGCCTATGGATTGTTTGTGACAACACATCCAGTGGCTGCTTACGTATTTATTATGAGGATGTGGGCATTCAGCCTGACACTCCCGCTGGCTGCAGGTGAAGACGGGAAGCAGTAATGGACTCTCGTACAGAAAGTCCATGGCATCTCAGGGTCCTGCCCTGTTATTTTACTGCTGCTCAGCAGGATTTTACATACTTTTGTCAAGCTTTACAAGTTCATTATAAAACCTGAAGTATGTGCACATGTGTGATTTATAGATGCTCGTGCATCACTTTACTTGCAGTTCCCTTGCTTTGGCCTCCAGCTGTTTGAATCAAAGTAGCCATACTTTTAAACTTTAAGTTGACGTAATAATCTTAAACGCTGAATCTCTACTTCGTTCCTGGTGCCTTCAAGTTTTCAGGGTTTGTCCAAGCCAATCAGTATTTGATATATATATATTTTATTGAATTGTGTTTACTTTACAGGTTATATTATTATGGTGTCTAGGTCCTGTATGCTGTCATGTCCAGCAAGTTGTATTATATGATTTGGTTGTCAGTGTATTTCTAATTAAGTATTTCTAAGCCAAATTAGTCTGATCATCATTTGGCACATTTGATGAGTACATTTGAGAAAATATCACCCCATATGCATTTTAAAATCTCTTATTACTGAGCTCCACCCATGTCAAACATGTCGAGGTCTTACTCTGGACATTGACTCATGCATGCTCATTGGTCAGAAAAAGAAAAAAAAAAGTTATATCTATTAATGTGGTTCTGGATCATTTTAAACCCATTTCATGCAAATCTGGTCAAGGGAGTGCCGTTGGTGGCCTGCTGAATATTTAATGAATCACAGAAATGTTAATATAGAGATCAATGCCCACAGAGCTGTCGTGTAAAAAGCAATCTGTGACCTTAAAATAGACAAAAGTAGGTCGTGGTCAATTAGAATATATTTGGAGTTCAAAGAGCATTGGCATTAGGTCATGTAGCAATCCTGTGATGACAACAAAGTACAGAGTATCATTATGAGGATCTGCGATAAGCTAATTTGCGGCAATAATCAACTCAACTAAGCTGCATTCTCAAATAGTACCAGGTTATAGAAGTTATGTTTTTGACTGAAAGTAATGGGAATGAGTAAAACAGTGAGTACAGTGAAACAGATTTGGTATGACCAGTAGCCAAATAAAGCTGTAAACTTCTGTGTGAAGTTTACATGTTCTCCACCTCCTTGTGTGGGTTTTCTCCGGGTTGTCTGTTTTCCACCCACAGTCCACCCACATGTAAGCCAGGTGGACTGGAGATTATGTGTGAGTATGATTGTCTGTGTGTTAGCCCACCCTGCAGAGGACTGATGATCTGTCCAGGACATCCCCCTCCCTCACTTCCACCAGTGCATTCTGGGATAGGCTGCTGCCCCAGAAAGAGATCCGTGCAGCTTGCTTTTGCCGCCTTTTGTTTCGCGTGTTTTACAGTTGAAGGCTTGCACAAGGCTTCTATTTTGAGCGTAGGAGGGGATGTTGTTTTTTTTTTAACAATGTTTTGAGGTTCCTCCTTCCTGACAGCTTTGTCTGAACTTTTTTTTTTATGAGGTGTTTTACACGCCAGAGCTCTAAGTGAGAGGTCAGGTGTGACGAGGAGGTAGTTCTGATTAACTGGTAAACCTGGAAATGCTTTTTGGAAAATGTTCAGGTTATAGTGGATGGGTGTTGTGGTATGTTGGACACATTTAATCATTTTTAGGGAACTT
Source organism: Maccullochella peelii (assembly GCA_002120245.1). Lineage (NCBI taxonomy): Eukaryota > Metazoa > Chordata > Actinopteri > Centrarchiformes > Percichthyidae > Maccullochella > Maccullochella peelii. The sequence continues at coordinate 84,877 of LKNJ01002034.1, forward strand.
TGGCAGATCATGACAGCTTGTGACTTAAGCCCAAATTTAATACCTTTTTAACTGAAAAAAACAAAGGTTAGTTATAAATCACAGCTCATATCAGCAAATCTTATCAGATTAAATCAGCTGTAGATTTATGACTTGGTTTGTTGATTGGATGGATGTTTGTAATAGTAAACTTTTATGTTTGCCAGAGCATGAGAACCACCTGAATACATACATGCAGTAACACTGAACGAAAAATTTTGTTATCCAGTAATCTATCTGGACTTTATGTTGGAAATTGGAAAGTAATACAGTCGTTTTTTGTAGAGCAATGACATCCTATTTTGGTAATAAATGATATTTATGGAAAAATAACACCACATTTCTAGTTTTATAATATTGTGTTTGGACTTTCCAAAGTGCTGACTTATTCATTCATAGTTCTCTCTTTCGTACTCGTTCTTCACAGGCTCGTATTGGCAAGTGAAGCGCAGACTGATGTCATCCGTTTGCTTTGTTATGCTAACTAGCATGGGAATTAACCTCTGTTGTTTTTGCTAAATCAGAAGTGTGCTTCTGAACAGGACAGAGCACACTTCTCCAACCAGAATAGAGAGAGTCAAACTGACTTCTTCAACTGTGTAACAAATTACTCCTGGTGGCAAACAGCCTACTATATATCAGAGCCAGACGCAGCTGAGTAAAATCCTAGTGCAATTTCTTGTCACAACATTCTGCATGACATGACTGCTGAAGCTGATGCATTGTAGTCGTAAAAGGTCTTCCAATCAGAAACTTTTGTATTCCTACCAACAAACTGTCACACTCTGCTAAGGCGCTAATAGCATCAGACAGCAGGTACACAGTTGCAATCACGTGGCAGCATCTGACATGCGAAGCACAGTCCTCCCAATCCTGCCACTGTGCACCTCACTCAGCACTCCCCTTCCTTCAAACGTCCCTGCTTTCGTCCTGATAAGCAGACTTCATCCCAAACATATTATCTATTCAGTCGAGGGGATTACGTGCAGATACATGACATTTTGGGCCATTCCAAGGACTTGAGTCAACGCGTAAACAACTCCTACGCTATGTCAGGGAAATATTTATCTTTGCTCATAGAACTTCTTGAGATAGTGTCAACACTGCTTAGAGACACAATTACATTTGTGGATGGAAAACTAAGAGTTCTCGTGGAAATACAAGTGTATAATATGAGCAAAGCTGAGAATACTTGTAGAGATGCAAGACTATCATGCGGATAAAAATAACAACTAAGTTCATATTAAATGAAAATCCTGTGTGTGATCGTGTATCATGATGCCTTCTTATTTTGACTTCAGATTTTCATTATCATTTATTCATCTTACTGGGGCTGTTAAGAGAGTCAAATTAACACACACACACAAAAAGATGAATTAAGATTAAGATGATTACAGTTGGTGGTAATGGGTTTTTTTTTTGTTTTTCTCAGTAACCACAACGCTATCTCCAGGCTCAGGCCACGCCAGAAGATGCAACGACACAGAGAAGGCCTACTGTGTGAATGGCGGCGACTGTTACTTCATACATGGTATAAATCAGCTCTCCTGCAAGTGAGTTATCTCCTTTGTCCTTTGGATTCACCTTGAAAAAAATGTAATTTTCATTGTCAACCTTCTCTGTCCCATAATGAAAACTCCTCTCATGATGTTTTTTTGCTCCAATAATATTCCTCAGCATCCTAACTACAAATTTTTATCCTGCTGTTTATTTTCCTGATAGCACTTGATTTCCGTTCTTTTTTCTTTCAGCAGCAGCAGCAGCAACACATCACAGGAAAATGCTGCCAGTCTGCCTTACTACCCACCTGTTGTGTATTTTAACACTAATAATGGAGGGAGGCGGTGGTGTGCTCATCCTTTTAAGTCATGTTTAGTGTACAGGAGGGCTGCACATTAAAAGCCTTTTCAAAATGTCATGAGTCACTGGTTTAGTAGTGAGCAAATATTTATGCCTGTTAGAGGCCCCCAGTGAGGTAAATAGAATCATTGCTTACATTTGAGGTCCTTGGCAGAGGGGATCAAGACCCATGTGTAAAGTGTCCTGGAGGAACCATGTATCTCAGCTTTTCAGGAAGAAAACAGGTTGACATTATCACAGAAACAATCTTTTTTTTATTTGACATTTACTTTTTAGTTTGTATTAGACTCGAGGTCAAGGAACATTATTTGGCATGATGCTCAGGAGGAGTTATCATTAAAAATAAACAGTGTTTTTTCAGAGCACCGGCACGTTTTTACGTGTAGAGATGCAATGATTAATCGATAAGTCAATTGTCAGAAAATTAACTGGCAACTATTTTGATAATTGATTAATCCTTTGAGTCATTTTTTAAGCAAAAATGCCAAACATTCACTAGTTCAAGCTTCTCAAATGTGAATATTGGCTGGTTTTCTTAGTCTTCTAAGACATTTTTAAATATTTTTTGACATTTTATGGACCAACAGATTGATCATTTAATCACTAAAATAATTATCAGATGAATCGATAATGAAAATAATTGTTATTTGCAGCCTTAATCATGTTTAATTCAGTGTAGCACCACTGTGAGAGGCTGTAACAGTAGCTGTTACAACCAGTAAAACAGGAGGGTTGCTATAGTATACCTATAACACAAAATGTACACATTGTCTCTTGTCATGGTTGTCAAATATTATGTTGCAGGTTCTGTTCGACCATATGTCATCATAGCATAAGTCCTTTGGCTGGTTTGATGTAGAGCTGAATCATTGGCGAGGCTTCTGTGCCCAGTTGGCCCAAGGAAGAATGCTCGACAAGCAATGAGAACATGGCTGCAACAGCCGTTCAATACGCTGTGTACAAATTGGAGGCAGCAATAACTCAATTGCTGCAGCTAATTCACTCACGGCTGGGGCATGGGTCCAGAAAAGTTGGATAATGCAGTGAAAGCCTGCAGGGATTTGTTGCCCCACAGCCATCTCATTCAATATAGGCCAGGCTTCAGTGGGCATTACTCACTGGCTAAACAAGTCCTGCAGACAGCTAGCCCTACTTTTATGCCCAGCTCCTTCACTTTGAGGTATAAACTTTGTTTTGGGGAGAGGTAAGGTTAGTAAATGACCCAAAGTAAGTAACTCACTAAAGTAAACATATTTTTTTCCAATGATTTCCTTTACATAAATTTGAACTCTTTTGAACATATGAACCAAACATAAATTAGTATGTAAGTAATTACAATTACATACACACAATAGTAAGTAATTGTCATTTTCACAAAAGCATAAACATAAGGATGTCTTCTTTTTTTTTTGACAGCCAAACCTAAAATAATTTCATTTGAATTTCATTGAAAGGGAATTATTTCCTCAGAAAAACATAACAAAATCAGAATTAAAAACAACGTGCACTAGGAACTTTTACCAAATCACCTCTCTGTGGGAAAGGAATGGGTTGTGTAAGTCTACTGTATATACAGTATGTAGAATATTTTTACAGTACAGGTCCTGCTTCATGTTTCCTAACACATGGTCAAACATTCATTTTTTTCCCTCTTAAATGTTACATGTTTATTTTTGATCAAAGAATAATGAATGATTTTAACAATGTTTTATTCCCCCTTTTTTAAACTCAAGATAAAACAGTGATAATAGAGTTTGCAGCTGCACCACAGTGGATATTTGCACTCTCATCTGATTTTTAAATTATGTAGTGACAGTTTATTTCTTTCATCTTTCAGCCAAGTTTCCTTGGTCTAGGTGGTGCTATCCCCCGACACCATCACTCAGGATGAGTAATTTAATGCTGAATGTTATGGTGCTCCTGGGAGGCGTTGTGTGAAACCAGTAAATCACGAGCAATGACCTTTGTCGGATTGGTGGTCTAGTTGTGACTGTGAGTGGATTGTTGGTGCCCCTAAAAGACCAACTGCTCATCCTAATGGGATTATAATGAGGAAATATGGTTTGGCCCAACTCACTTGATGCTGATGATACAGTAGTTTGTCTTCAGTTACATAAAGCTACGTGTCAGAAAACTTTTCTTGGCGCTCACTTAGGTTTCAAACCACAAGTAAAGAGAGTTGCCCAGTCATGTTTTTCCATTGAGAAGATCTCATAGTTTTCTTTTAGAACTGGAAATACAAATGCAGGATTTTATTTCCTGCATTTGTACTTTTAGTTTTTGCTATCGGTTATAAAACTGTCACATTTGCAGGTTATGAACACAGCTACCGGGCTCCCTACAGGCACTGAGAGAAGAAACATTACCCCAATTTCAGCTTTGCTGCGCAGGCTTCCTCGGATTGATTTATTGATCAGCTACAAAGCAGTGCACGGTTTATCCCCAGATACATTCCACTTTTTTTGTCCATACACTCATGAATGTCGCTCTTCTCTCATCCCCCAAAATACAGACTGAGGTCAAAAGGAGAGTGGGCCTTTGCTGTCGGAGCCCCTGAAGCCTATTTATTACCTTTTATATCATCATTTGAAACCTGTTTTTGTAATGTTGCATTTTATTGGTCAGCATATTATTTGAGTATATATCTTTTTTCTTTAAAAAAAAAAAAGTAGTATACTGTGGGTAACTTTTAGTAGCAGTTTTTATTGTTTTTATTGTTTTCTTTTTCACTTTTTCTGAATTTCTGGACATTGAAACAATTTATTGGTTAAGTGTCTTAACTGATATTTATAAAATTGCTAAGTTGCTAAATAATAAGTATTGTGATTATTATTAATATTATAATACAATTATTATTAATATCATTATTATTATTGATAGCAGTAGTCATTTATTTTGAATCCATTTTTAATGGCAATATGAACAGGTGTCCACAGTCATCCCTAATGTGGCTGTGTTTGGTGTGTCAGTGAACACATTAACACTTGTCTCACCTTTGGAGGTGGAAGTTTTCTGTGTTTTCATTATTTTATTTTTTTTGCTTTATCCATATGGCTATTTACAGTGCAAATTGTGTTTTCCTGTTCATAACACTTGTCTGCTCCTTCTCAGATGTCCGGATGGATACTTCGGCCCTCGATGCTTACAGACTGAGCCGCTGCGGTTGTACATGCCCAATCCTTTAAAAAGTATGTTCACTTGATATGAGCAGCTGAGAACAGAGACACAGTAGTCACTGGATTACCTCTGTGGACTCCTGCTGCCACCCCCCCACCCCACCCCACCCCACCCCAAGTTCTCTTCCTCTTTCTCCTCCTCTTTCTCCTTCTCAGGTCAACACGCAATGAGCTGTGCACTACACCATGTACACGGTGGTGTCATCCATGGGAACACTCTGCTTCTGCTGTCTGTAGATGTGCTGTTGTTCTAATTCTGTGTCTCTCTGCTTCTCTCTCTCCCTCTCTCCCTCCCTCCCTCTCTCCCTCCTCACTTTCTCTTACACATACTCTCCTTTTCACTCCACCCTTGCCCCCTCTCTTCCTGTTTTCTTCCTCTTTCTCACTCATCCACCACCCTTCTCCTCCCTCTCTTTTTGTGGCTTTGTTTCTTTCCATCAGGTGTCCAAATGACTTTACTGGTGATCGCTGTCAAACCTACGTTATGGCCAGTTTCTACCGTATGTCAATTTCCTCTTCTGTCACTCTGTCAGACTGTCCTCGTGTCATGCGTGCATGCTGAGTGTAGAGAGATTGCATTAATTTCCTGTTATTACCTAATAGTTGTGTCTGTGCCTCCTCCGATGACTCATTCACAAGCTGGTATAGTTTAGTAGAGTTTGTTGTTGTTGTGTTTGGTCTGCATGTGATGTTGTGTGCCCTTTAACTCGCAGTGTATTGCATGTGCACTCTCAGAATAAAAGCTGGTAGTAAGTTTGATAGCAACAAGTAGGCGGCTGAATTTAGACGCTTTGTGGAAGTTGATTTGCACAAAGTCAGCAGCATGTAACAACACAGTCTAATGGCAAAACAATTACTAAAACCCTACCTTTAGCTCACTTACTAACGATACTTGTTTATGCAATCAGCTGCAAACACAAGCATGTATGATCATATCAGAGCTGATGGATGGAAAGCCAGGCCTGAATGATTAGCATTAACCAATAGGCGTGACAATTGATTGAATCTGTTAGGTGGGGCATTTCCCAAAGGCCCAGTCATTAACAGCAAATATTTTACATGTTAGTGTTCTCACTCCTTGGAACACAGTTGCTTTAAGCAGAATATACATGCACATACAGGCTAGACACATTACGTCAAGGTATATCAAGCTGTTAAAAAACATTTTTTTAACTTTAAAATCAGCTGATAACTTGTTTAAGACCTCAATTTCACCCCGTCTCTAGTAAACACCGAACACTATTAAGCCCAAAACTCACCAAATTGCTTTTGTTGCTAGCACACATTGCTTCAGAAGTAACAACAAAATGGTGCTCTCACACATGTCCTCAGCATAGAGATTGTGCGCTGTACTTCAGTGCTGTGCCAAACAGATTTGCTAGCCTGGGGTAAGAGAAGTCAACCCTGCACCACGCCACACGGCAATATTAGCAAACACATCCATCAACTGCAGAATTATACCAAGATTAGATGGTTTGTGCAGAACCATGGCTTGATAAATCTTTCCCTTAAGGATTTTTCTGTTTGAAAACCATCCACTGGAATCATGCTTCTTAAGATTATCAACTGCAGTCGTCGATGGTTTACATCTGCGTATTACCTGTTGGTTGATTACTTGTAAAGTAATGAGATTTCATGTAGCTTGGACTTGGTTTTCTGAAGAAAACATACAGTACACAAGGCTAAAGATAGTGTATCATAATAATGTAGAATTAAATACAACGCCTGTAGTTCATGTCAGATTATAGCAAAGAATCACGCTATCTTACTGCATATTTGTCAGCATCATGTCTTTGCAAGCCCATGTGGTTGCAATTCAATGTAACATTACAGTTAAAAGGAGTTGCCTGATGCTGCTAGAGTCCCATCCCTGTAGTCTGTCTTGTAGAGCTTACACATACTGTTTGTTGTATGTTGGCCCCGAGTACAATGCGAAAAACCCCCTTCTTAACTACAAGTAATTTCATCTCACATTAAATCGTAATGCACTGTGCTGAAATGACTTGTTTTTCTGGCAGAGTAGACAGTGGTGTGTGGGAGCTCTTTTCCTACACTCACTCACTTTTTCTGCGTTCTGTTTAACTTCGGTGCAGCTGTGCGACTGCATCAAGGACGGCATTTATTTCCAGTTCTCATCCAGCCATATGAACACAGAGCAGGCTTTGATTACTTGGCTTACATGCTAATGTGTTCAAATCAATGACCTGAGTATTTGTAGGCTTAAAAGAAGAAGACAGATTTAAAAGATCGGGGTGAAAACCATCAGATTTATTGAAACCAATGTTGAGATGCATTCATTCCTTTTAACATGCACACCGCACAAAAACAAAAAGTGTTCTCTGTCCATGATGACACTATCATGGGAAGAACATGTAGACTTTGTAATTTTATATTTTAGGCATCACCTCTAAACTTAATTAAAGGCTGTAATTTCAAATAGAAAACATTAAGCCTCCACTCAATCCTAGTGGAAGATGTTTTTCAACATTATGGCTATTAACCCCTTATTGATAAAAAAATTCAGATCCACCTTAGAAATCCAGTTCACATAAGCCACATTCATACATGATAGATGTAGTGAATGTAGCCTTTAAAATTAACTTTAACGGCCTCTCACATATTTCACATTTTTCTACTCTCAATTAAGGAGAATAAATCAAATGTTCGCTCAAAAAGCAGGCACATATGCACGCAGGCACACACACACACACACACATCCATTCCATACTTAAAGACCCGCCTCCTGGAGGGGGCGCCTCCCATCCCCAGGAGATACCAAAGAGAAGGAGGATGGCTTCTGCTCCTCAGCCATAAGGGCTTGGCTTAACAAGAGCATGTTGTCATAAGAACAGCTGGGACTCACTTCAACCCAAGTAAAGCAAGTGAGCTGCCAGAGATATGGACTCAGCTGGTTGGTGCAGCCTCTCTATGGCCTCACTCTGCCATATAATATAAAGTCCAACTATAATTCTTCATATTCAGCATGATTGTTGCGATACTGTACTGATACACTCCTTTTAACTTGCCTGTTCATGTGATGGGTGTGTTCGGGAACTGACAGTGTAACGTTTTTAGAAATCAGAAAACTGAAAGCACAGGTAATCTCAGCAGATGACGCACATTTTCCCCACACAGCAGTAATGAGAGTGGCTATGCGCCTGATATGTCCTATTCCCATTAGGAGAATCTGTTTGGTTATGTAATGGAAGAGCACTGGAATCAAAAATCTCTTGTAAAATGTAGAACTGAGGTGCCTTCTCTGAAAGCAACAGTTACATTGGACTGTGTTGAGACATAAGGTAGATAGAAATTTCACACAAGAGGAACATCAAGAGCCGAACTCAAGAAATGTTTTAGTTTGATTAGAATATATTAGCCATCAAAATCAAAGTATTAAAATTGTAGTTGTGTGGTTTGAAGTGTGTGTTGCATGCTGTAAGTCTGTTCCAGTGTCTCGTCTTTGACGTTACTGACCACGTCATTCTGACAATTACTGACAAGTGTTTGTTGTCTCAGTTGCTGTAATGCCTATTTTTGTTTGCTCCACTATATAGAGTGTTAGAAGGTGCTGCTATCTTAATCTGGTCTTTTGTTTCTTTTTGTTTTTTTCTTCCAACTGTCAACCCTCTGCAATGGCAGAGCATCTTGGGATTGAATTTATGGGTATGGAACAATCCATTTTGATTCTCAGTCGTAGCATAGCTACTAAATAGATGTCCTTCATTTTGACTTGCTCCCGTTCCGTCTGTGGTGTGAACTGTAAATCATATTGTCCCTTGATTAACCAAAAAACCTGTCGATCAATCCTACCATAACTCATTGTAATGACAAACCCTCAGTCAATGCAACTGATCCTCCATCAAACATCATTAACATGGATGTCATCACCTGCACCTCTCATACATGTGCAATGGAAAAGCAGAACTATTAACTGAGTTTCCGTCTCACTCACAGTAGCATATTTTCCTTTTTGGACTGATTTTTAGTTCCTCATTCCATCTGTAACAAGCATGATGATTCATGTTTGTAGCTGCCAGATGTCTTTCCTCAATATTCAACTCTACCTATCCAGTCCTTTTAGTCTCATGCGTTTAGTGTCTGTCATTTCCTTTGATATGCCATCTCTTTTCTTTTTATTTATGTGTGGTCTTGTCCATGTTTCTTGCATCACCCCATCTTTAGTATAGCTGAAATGTAACTTTGAAGTATGAAATATAATACCAGTGTTACTTGTTTGAATTATCCTTCAAGGAGTAGATGCTGTGATGTGAGCATGCAATGCTATATTTAGAACCTACAGTCATATTTTTCTTCTATCTGCCGCTATTTTCATCCTCCTTCATTGTTAGCTCTTGTTTTCTGCTACCTTTTCTAGAAAAGTGCTTCAGTGGTTGAGAGTGTAGAATAAATTCTAGAGGCTTCTTTTCAGAGAAAATGTATTTAAACAAGTACATTTATGTACTGGACCATGAGGACATTGTGTTGTTATATCAACACCAATATCATTTATGAATATGATTTATTTATGGTGTCAGAAACTTGGCACAATTTGGCCGATGTAAAATGGCTGTTGGTGAATGAAGGGAGAAAACCTCAGATGGAAGGAGTCATACAAATTGTATGAAAACATTTCTATTACATTATTTATCAGCGACCACGCTACCTTTTTGCTCCATCAGAGTCTACCTCAACCTCACACAAGCTCTTCTCTGAGAATAGCAAAAAGCATCAGTCAAGATTTCTCCAGATTCATATTTAATGATATATCATCTCAAAATTCACTTGTTTCATAAATTACTGTAAAATAATATCTCATCGTTGTGCTTACTGAATGCCTGAGTAGATGAAGACTTCTATTAGTGAATGAGATTGTTGATCATGCAGGAACCATAATAGACTTATCAACATTGACTAATGTAACTTTAAACAAACATTGCACATTTGACATGTGCTTTGGTGCCATACTGCACAGTTTGCAGGTTCTACTGGTCATCAATTAAAGGCCCCTAAACATTACAGTTTCATATATAATTTTGAAATGACTTTGATTTTTAGAGAATAGATCAATCTAACTATTGCGGAGCCCCTGCCCCCACCCATGCCCGCCTTACTGCAGCACAGGCAGCAACGGCATCTGTTGTATTTGTGATTATGTGAGAGGAGAGGTTTGACTGTGAAGTGAGTTGTCAGGGAAGGGAAGATGAAGCTTCATACTGCTCAGGATTTAGTAAAATAATAATAATAATAATAAAAATGTGGATCTACAGTGAAAAAGTGCAAACCTGCACCTTCAAGACACTAATTTTTTTTCTTTCATTTCTCTCACTGTGTGCATGTGGTGTGTGTGGGTGCGTCTGTGTATTTGTGGGTGTGATGCTGACAGAGGCAGAGGAACTCTACCAGAAAAGAGTCCTGACAATCACGGGTATTTGTGTGGCTCTGTTGGTGGTGGGCATCGTGTGTGTGGTTGCCTACTGTAAAACCAAGTAAGTCCCGCTGATAAATGGAACAGCTCATGATTTTTGAACATGTAGCCTTTCCTTTCAGATTTCTGTTACCACCTGCATTTTATTCAAAAAACTGTTTACTGTATACTCAAGCTGCTGACGTACTCTTAGCAGTGCCTGTAATATGCAGCGTAGGTAGGAATAATCGATTACTGTGTTTGCAGTCTTAAAATGTAGTCTTTTGATATTATTCGACATGTTAACAGGTAAAATAGTTATCACAACTATCAAGTAAAAAAAAGCATAATGTTAACCAAAAAAAAAGAGCGAGAGAGAATGACAGATTTCTTCGACAGGAAACAAAGAAAGAAGATGCACAATCATCTGCGACAAAACATGTGTCCAGAACATCCCAATCGTAACCTAGCTAACGGACCCAATCACCCAGGACCAGGCCCAGAGGAAATTCCTATGGTAGATGTGAGTTTCTGAAAAGATTCCTAACGTTATTAAAGTATACACACAGAGATGTACACCAAATGGTTTTGTGCTTAGTTATATAATCAAAGCTTCTCTTTTTTCACATTTTTCCATCTGCCAAATCCATTTTTTTCCCCACACAGTACATATCAAAGAACATCCCTGCAACTGAACGAGTCATACGGCCTGCAACAGAGGGATCGTTCCCTGCCAGCCATGCCTCTTCCAGATCTCACAACTCTTCCACACGAGCCCATTCATCAACTCACAGGTAATCATGCACAATACATTACGTGTGTTTGTCCTCATGCCTACCTTACATTTATCATTTTATTCATCTATCATTTTATATAAATACAGAATCTCACACAAAGCAATTGATTCATTTGGTTAGTTGGTTAAATGCCCTGTTTCTTAGTAGGTTGTCAAGTTTCCTTTTCAAAAGGCATACTTCTTTTTGAAAAACAGGATTGAAAAAAAAGAATCACACTGGGACACGCTGGGGTGTGTGCGTGTTAACACCTTTTTTTATTTGTCAGACATGAGGAACGGACATGGAGCCTGGAACATTCTGACAGCATCCTCTCTGACTCGCCGGGAATTATGTCATCATCCGTGGGGACCAGTAAATGCAGCAGTCCTGCGTGCATGGAGGCACGAGCCCGGCGCGCTGCACACTGTGGTTACTCTGACCCCCATCGGCCAGGCCTACAGTATGGAGACTCCTTCGACTCGCTGGGAGACTCTCCGCACAGCGACAGGTGGGAAACAGGCCTGTGTGGCTGATATGGCACTGGGTTTGTCATGAACATTTTGAGAAGTTTCCTCTCTCTGCTGGTTCTCTCTCAGCCTCGAGAGGCCAGTCAGGGCACTCTGAGAGACTCAGTGGAAACTGACACACAGCAGGCATGATGATGAAATTCGCTAAGGTAGGCAAGAGTGAAAAACAGTGCTTATTTCAATGGGAACTCTGTGCATAGAGCTACTGTAACATTATTCCCTGGCCAGTATGTAATTCTGATTGGCTAAAGTGTTCCCTTTAATTTTATTTAAGAAACAATGTGACATTTTGGGAAACACACTTGTTTGCCATCTTGTCCAGAGACACATAAGAAGATATCAATTTTATCTTTACATGACAGCGATAGGTCCACGATGGGTTTAGTCTAGCTTAGCACAAAGAGTAGAAGCAAGAAGAAGCAGTTAGCTCTGTCTGTCAGAAGTGAGGAAATATGCCTTTCAACAACTCCAAAGCTGTCTGTATTTATCTTGCATCTATTTCTGTACTGAAGGCACAGAGGTATCAATCTTCTCATGCGACTCTGGGCAAGATGGCAAACAAGCATATTTCCCAAAGTGTTGGGCTGTTCCTTTAACATGAACTAGAACATGACAGCTCAAACACATTTGATTCACTCTAAATAATGGGCTTTCAGGTTTTCCACATGCTTTCTATTTTAGTAGTGCTCAGTGTCACCCATGACCTGAATTTGAACTTGCTTTTTAAGTGCCTAAGATACACTCCCTGATTTTGTTCTAGGGCTCAGTAGTGACCCCCAAAATCCCAAAACGCCCCCCGTACTCACTGCTGATGTTTTGAATTTCAACACATTTCCCAGCTAAGCAGTCATCGCTCAACAAGCCTACATTAGCAGTGAGCTGGGAGGAAATTTTGGGATATGGGAGCACGATTGGTCCCTATACTAAAATTATGGAGTGTATGTTTAAGCATCAACACGACACCTATAAAAACAGTTGGCAGGTATTTATTCTAATAGCACACACATTTTTTTTGCAGGAAGGGAATGATGGCCCAGTTAGGCACAGCAAGTCTGTCTTTGTTGACCCTGTAATTGAAGACCCTGTGCTAAAAGTTGCTATACATGAGGACGCCCTACCCTTTCCTTTCATATTATAGGTTAAACACAGGCCCTCATTCACCTTTGTTTAAAGTCTTCAGAATCACTATTAACCCTATGTCTTCATTCATGGAACCTTGATTATGCACAGCATCAGCCAATCCATATCAGATCTCTCACCATTAGAAAAGCTACTGCACAACGATAGCTTAATGGAACCTGAGCAGTAGGCTTGAAGGAAACGTGCACAGTGAAACCACACAAGATCCTGTGGATAGGACATCATGATATTCAGTTGGCAAAGCCAGAGCTAAGGTGGCCACAAAGCAGACATCTTTCATTGAGATTACAAACAAAAAAGTGGTCACATTCTCAGACAAGTGGGACGTTTTCAGTGATTAAACCCTTGCACAGGGTTGTCATAGCAAACACTTGATTGTGCAAGTGCAAAGCCCAGGTATTCTCTATTTAAATGTGTAAAATGTGTACAGGTGACAGGTATGAAGGCACCTTTCCTTTTCACAAACAAAAAGTGGAAATGAAAACAAATTTAGGTCAAATGCATAATACTTCCATTTATTAACAAAGGTGTGCATTTTAGAAGCATCCACTGGATCAGTGTGTATAGTGACCTCAGATCTTTTGAGCTAACTGGTGCCTGCCTACGTTTTTGCTGAACAAGGTCCCATTAGCTATGCAGTTTTTAAGTACATTCGGGCTTACCAAAGGCACACTAAGGACCAGATGTAGACCTTTTAACACATTAACTAATTATAGACTTGTAGTTAATGCTCTGTGATGGCCTGCTATTCCTGCAAAATGCATATTTGAGTTGTTGAATATGCAAATCAGGGCATGTACAGCTTCAGTCATGCTTTAATAACTGAGCCAAAATGAAAGTAATGGAGCAAGGATATTCCTGAAGTCGTTAGAGCTGCATGTATCTGTAAAGTATTTTAAAATTTCTAGAACTGACTGCATGACTGAGTGTCCTACACCAGCTGCTGGCTGCAGCAAAAACTTAAATATGTTATAAATTACAAGAACTTGGCAAATAAATTGGACTATGCAGTGCTGGCAATTGTTTTCTGAATAAGTAGTATCTAAGGCAAATGATCAGTGCCATATAAATTGTCAAAAACTAATTAGACAAGCCTTTTATGTGCTTGAGATCTAAGGTATCAACAGTGCCAGCATACAGCAAGCAGGTGTGTGCGAATAGGGACTTGAGTTGTTATGCAGAGCCAGATTGCATAACCACCATCCCCTCAGAGTCATTCTAGGTAACAAGCGCGTCTTCCATCATGGCGACAGCTTCTGTGCCAGCTGAATCAGCAGTGTTGTGGGAATATCTCAGGCTTGTGTCTCACGCGGCCTGTTGCAGTTTCCTCAAGGCAATAAACAGACGATCCAAACACTCTGATCCACAATGATTCACCATCAGTGATATGTAAATTCTTTTCAAATGTATTGACATGAATGTTTAGTTGATTTATGATTGCGGTATTATGTTTGTTGGACTGTATGGGTGACAACCACACATTTCTGATGTTTTGACAAACCAAACAATCCAAATTTGGTTACTAGGGTTTAATCCTAGGTGGAGGAGGGATGGAAAAGTGGCAACCATGACAACGAAGTGTGAGGCTATGACTCCTGTCAGGCAAGAAAACAATCTCCAAAATGGACCTGTCTTCAAAGCTTAATATTGACTTTCTACTTGGAGAGACAAGTTGGCCAAGTTTTTAGAGCTGGCATCTAACAGTCATGAATGGTTCCGCATCTTCCTCCATGTTGAGCATTCAGCCATGGTGCCCACATGGCCATGTTTGAACAAAGCTTCCTAAGATGACAACTACAGTATATTAGATTCTGCACTGCAGAAAATTTTCCCAAGTAATGTCAACCTTGGGAAAAACTGCCTCAAAGAAAATCATATTGCATTTTCTCAAATAGATCATTATTGTGAATATTGAAAGTATGTCAATGTTTAGGAAAGATTAATTGTGAAAAGTACAGTCACTATGCCCAGTGTGCAAACTACCTTACAGCTCAAGTGAAAATCTAAGCTAAAACTATGTATGGAAAAAACTGTTCCATTGAATAAGAACCTATTTACAGCTTGCTAGAAACGTGGCACTTAAGGTGCAATGTTCATTTAGTTAACAGAATTCCTATGAAACATTCAAACTGCTTTTGTACACTCCTCCTCTTTCTCACTTTGCGCTTCCATACTTAACTATTTACTCCCCTCTGTATTTACTACAGATACGTGTCCGCCCTGACGACACCAGCCCGCCTCTCGCCAGTGGATTTCCATTACTCATTGCCCTCGCAGGTGCCTACCTTCCAGATCACATCCCCCAATGCCAGCCATGCCATGTCTCTCCCTCCTGCTGTCCACAACCCCTACCCTCTGGCGGATGACCAGCCTCTGTTGCGCCGCTACCAGGTGCCCCTACACGATGCCCAGTGCCAGGAGCCCTACCGGCAGCAGCGTCGTACCTATCTAAATGATAGCAGGGGCAGCCTGCCCTCCAGCCCCTACCGGCTGGCTGAGGAGGAAGACTATGAGACCACCCAGGAGTATCTCTCCTCTCGGGAGCAACCAAAGAGAAGTGGGTCCAGTGGAACTGGTAGCCGTCGCTGGCGGAGATCCAGACTGAATGGCCACGTGGCCCCGCGTGGATATGAAGCATCTCGGGACTATGGGTCTCGAAGCTGCCTAACAGATAGTGAGTCAGAGGAGGACGGTGAGAGCACGCCCTTCCTCAGTATGCAGAACATGAATGCCGAGCCCTCCACCATCTACAGGCCGGTGGACAGTCGGACTTCTCACTCATCGGGGCGGCACAGTGGGCATGGAAACATGCATACAAGACTTACACACTCACGCTCCAAACCGGACAATACACCCCATTAAAGAGTGAAAATGAACCAACAAAAATCAATATAGTATAGACCTGCATCTATAAGAAATATTTTTATTTTATATAACTGACAGATATTCTAAACAAATGAAATATTTATTTTCATTTTAGCAAAAGTTGTCTACTAGTTAACAGTAAAGACTTTTTTATAGGGAAAACTCTATTTATATGTACATTTTGATTTACAGCATAAAAAGATGTGCCAGTTTTTTCACAACGTAAAAAATAGAGTAATATTGTGGTGCCTTTTGCTGTATGCCGATGCCAGAGGGCCAGTGGAGGTTTTTGTAGCCTTTCTTATATGGACGCCTCATTTTTTATACACATTTATGTTTTTTTTCCTCTCTGTTTTACTTTCTTTCCAAGTTGCATTCTTTGAGGAGTCTAGCCCCACTGGAACATAACCCCTTCCATGTCACGCAATATAAACCACTTCAACATAAAGTGTATGTTTACATTAATATGATTCGCCTGTAGGGTTTATGATTTGGGATCTAATAGAACGCCTGATAAGTACAGTGTAGATCCTTTTTGTCCTCTGACTAATGTCTACCAAGAGAGAGAGAGAGAGAGAGACTGTGTGTGTGTGTGTGTGGGTGTGCGTGTGAGCATGTCAGTTTGCTTGCATGTATTTGTGATTGTAAGATGAATTTCATTGTTGTGGTAACATCAAAGGTGTGGGCCTAGTGTCTCAGCAGAGCTGACGGAAGAGTGTCTCAGAGGTTCACAGAATAGTGCTTTATCAGAACAGCGACCCCCAGTGTAGGTGGGCAGGTAAGGCTGCTGTAGGGTTATATGTTATGCAGGTCATTGCTTGATGTGTTTACAACTATTCTGCCCCTTTCCCAGCCTGCCAAAGTTAAGTCCCTCTTATTCCCCAGCAGGTTTTCCTCATGTTAGTCTGTTATGAGGCCAACAAACACTGAGATGCTTGGCACAAGGTGACCCCCCTGCCATCAGAGGTGATGGCAAAACAAAAAGATTGCATCTGTTTTCACTCAACTCAGCCCCTAATCCCATGCCTCATCATCCTTCTGTGTCCATTCTGTTTTTGTGGCTCGTGTAAAAGGCCACAAAGTGTCTCAGGATTTCCACCCCCCCACCCCCCTCCACCTTAAACCCTGTTCGCCCTCCTCAACTTAAAGTCTACCTAAGACTTAGGTTCTCAGATAATGAAGGCCTAAATGTTAACATACAGTCTACCAGTTCCCTGAACACTCCCATAAAGAAAGAAGGAAAGCCAAGTGGAAGCAGCTCAGTGGAGAACAGAACAGAACATACTAGACAATATAAATGAAATAGCTGTGAAACTTTGGAGGATCATACAATGCAAAAATATGCAAACTTTCTATTTTGCTGTTTGATTACATCATTTTCTAAGAGGTGAGTGTAGTGTGTTGTGTGTACAAAAACTATGTGATGCCTGTAGTGTAGAATGAAATAACATAATATAAATGCATATTTACATGAGTTAGTTTTTGAAGCCATTATGCAGCCATCTATCAAGTTGTCAGTCTTTCTTGTTCACATACTCATGTCCATTGAATGACTGTGTCCATGGATTATGTTATCACTTGGTTTAGACCACCCCACTTTACATGCACACTTTCAAGTAATGTCAAATAGCATCCAAATAGGGTCTCCTCCAATAGTACTGTGTACTGCTTTGTCTTGTTGACAGATCTAGTCATTTCAAATTTAGTCTGTAAATGATACTAATTTTTAAAGTAAATTAAATCCTTTAAACCCCCTGTCCTCCACTGAAGGATAAGAAAATATTTAAAAGGTAATTCAAGAAATGTCAAACCCATTAAAAGTGACTCAGTGAGAGAGAACAGTTGATGATGTTTCATCACTGTTGGTATGTTTCTACTCCTCGTTAACAAACAACTGAAAGCTGAATTATCAGATGACTATTGGTTAAAAAGATTGAGCTGCAATTCAAACTGCTATATGGTAAATGCACAGTGGTGTTTTTATAGAGAAAGGTCTTTGGTCATGCCTCACTTGCAGATATTTCATTGAGTTGCTCACCTCTGGGTCTAATTTTATATGTCTGAAAAATGCAAAAGAAGACAGTACTCCTCTAGTTTACATGTGATACTCCCTTCACTTTGCCAGTCCTCTCACCCAACTGAGATGCTACCAGGCACTGTCCTGTGTCCAATCTCTAGTGTTTAATTTTGTGACCCCCACCCCACCCCACCCGACCCCACCCTCGCTTGAAATGTTTGAACACCTCTCTTCTGCATGTCCTTGTGGTCACGGTTAGATGGGTGCATGGTAAAAAAGCAGCAGACAATTCTTTTCCAGTCAGTGAAAGTGTATTTTCATTTAACATTCAGCAATAAAAAAGAACCTTTCCCCATGTCATTCCTGAAATATGCTAGAAAAAAAGAAAAAAATGCGAGATTGTCATAGATTGTAAAATAAAATGAAAAATGAATCCACCTGTTCATATGAGAAAATAAATCTTTATTCATATCATTTTACGATGTAGTTATTTCTGTAGAAAGCTTTGCTCTTCATTTTGATTCATCTTGACTGAAGGTTTGATTTGTCTGGTCTGATGCAGTCGATACACAGAGTCTCTCAGGAGTACACACATACACACATACAATCTGATTATGACATTTGTTTAATATGGTGATGGGGGGGGTTATAGATTATAACCAAACTGTTTACATGGCAGTTCTGCTCTCTGAAGTGATAGTTCATACACACAAGCACATAAAAACACACACATCCTGCATGAGAACTGAATTATTATATTATATAACTGTTTGAAGGGGGAAAAAGTATGGGGCTATACTAGATTTATTTTCCTATTTAAATCTTAATTGATTTTCCAGCATTATTGTCCCTCCTCACGTGAATGTAATTATGCAGATGGATCTCTTAACAAACAGTTCTTATTAAGGACCAAAGCATATTTGTAAAATATGAAATAATCCCTATTACATATAAATCTTGAATGACAAACTGATAATTGGTGAACTGATCAAATAAGTGGGAGCAGCCTTAATATATGAAATGCAGAATGAAACCTTTAAGAACTTTCATGTTATGTTTTAACTTATCGCGTGTGAGTGTTCCTCTTTTTATCAACTGCAGATATTCCAGTGATTGTGTTGTTTGGTTGCATTAGCATGGCTACACCACTAGATGGTGTCACAGCAGCAAGATTCAGAAGTCACACACCAGAAGAGTTCACCTTCTGCAACGTGTGAGTGGAGGAGTGGTATTCTGTATTGTATCCAGTAATAATTCCTCATTAAATAGAAACACACTATAGCAGTGTTATGTAAAGTGTTGGCAGTGCAACTGAACTGCAAGGCTGACTGAACATTAACTTTACTTCTGAATGCAGTTTAAGATCCAAACATCCATCGTAGCAAATATATCAATATCAATACATAATTGAAATACAGTTCATTATTTTTGTGTCACAAGACTGTGACATTGAAGCACAGTAGCAACTTAATATTATCATATCAAATATTACATTAACCATTAGGTATTCGTTTTTGTTTTTGTTTATTCATTTACAGCATTTAGAGTCAATGCACTCACCAGCAGCTTATAGACTGCTGTGTATTTCAGCGTAAATGTATGAAAGACAATTTTTGTTTTCACAATAAAAAAATTGTTTTGGCCTTAACTGGTATTTCTCTGTGGTGGAGATGATGGGAAAAGGCTCACCTCTGGACCACAACTGTCCCTAGAGAGAGTCATGCTAACTCCAGAGCAAGAAACAAGGTCACATAAGTGAAAACATGAGTTTAAAAAAAAAGAGAAAATTTAGAATTAGTGAAATTATTTTGCAAAATCTGACACAATGCAGTCAGAGCCATAGCTCTTATCGTATTAAGAATGAGGTTCAAAAGTAAGTTTAATTCTAATTATACATCACATCACTTTCAGAAGTGAAAAAAAATAATATTCCACTCATTGGACATTCAGTGACCATATACAGAATGGATACAAATTATTTGGTTTGTCCATTAACAGTCCTGCAGACATTAGCTAGACTGTCTGTGAGTCTCAAAGTTTCATATTAAAAAAGTAAGCAGCCATTTTGAATCAAAGTTTCATATTAAAAGAGACAAGTTAGTGGGACAAGTCATTCTGACCAGAGGTTGTCATGTAGACAAGTTAAAAAGTATGATTAAAAGCTGTACTAAAGATGTTTGTGTGAAGTGATACTTTATCCTGTATATGTGTTCTTGGGTTTAGTCATTGACTGATTTATTTCAGAAGTAAAGGATCAGGCCCAGGCAGTGATTTAGCTGTTGCTGTTGTATGTCTGTCTCCCTTTGGGTGAAATAACAAATCATGCTGAGTATGTGGATTCAAGAAAGGAGAGACACACAAGACATAAATGAATAGTGTGTTGATTTTAATGAAAGTGCATTTTTCTTCACAAATATAGGGTTGTATATAAAGTAATAGTTAGAAGTTATAAAAACACAAGTGAAAGCATAGCCATTAACCTGTAGAATGCTTATATATAGAAGTTATTATTTTTTTAACACAGATATGTAAAATATAAAACATAATTGGTCCAAAGACTAAAGTCCTGAAAGCTACTCTATAACAAATAAACATGGGTCTGATTGTTTGCAGCTATTCATTTCAATGTATTGACCTGTCCAAAAATAACATTGCATTTGTCCAGCAGTCATGACACACAATAAACTCTTTACGGAAATCAAACAAACAAACAGCCAGAGAAAAAGCAGTACCCACTCTACTTTCATTAACATGTCAGCAAAAACATCAGGAGTACAATACAGCTGCCCTCAGGCAGCCTGGTTTAGGAGATCCGCCGGGTTGTCTTGCAATATTATTGTTTCCTTTGGTGGCATTTTGGAGCTTCTCCCAGATCCCCTGTGTTTAAAATAGAACATGCAAATATGGATAAATCTGGGTTTTTTTCTCTCTGTCTCTCTTCAACTGTATGTGCTTTTCTTGATTAAACCATGATGATGGACTAAAATTGATTGTTTGATTTTGGGACATGCAGAGATATAAGAAAACAAACACATCCTGTCTCATGGAGCTCGGTCATACCTGTCCTCCACGTCTTGTATTGTGTCAGGAAGGGGGGAGCCAAGTGTTTCTGGAAGAAATATTGCAGCCACTCCACTGAGAATCGGAGCTCCTCCGTAGATTAAACCTGGTAGCCAAGGTATGTAGTCCCCCGTGAGAAGCACCATGGGGGCCACCATGGCTCCTACACGAGCCGTCATGGATACCCAGCCCATGCCGTTCTGACTGAGAGAGAAAAAGTACATTTTATGCTACAAACAACCATAACTATATGCTCATCCTTGATGGTGATAAAGTAAGAATGCATATGTGAACTGTTATTATTCTATAATTTAAGAAAGATCTTAAAAATGGGTTTAGAGGCGCGTTTTTGATTTTTTAAAGGGCAATAATAAAAACATCGCTGAAGGTGTGTAATAGATATCACAGTCGTGGCATAAAATGCTGGAAAATGGATATTGAATAAAACAAAAAATCGCACAAAAGTTTTAGAACTCTAAACTGAAAATTCAGTATTCAAGTGCTTGTTTCACAGATAATCATGCAGCTGCAATTCAATATATAAAGAATGTACAATAGGGTCACAGGGTTTTAAGTTACTGTTTAACTGAACATTTGACTGAGAAAGATGCTTGAACGTGGTTTGTTTATTGGTGTCACACTCTATTCGAATAAACCCCTCAGATGCTTCCAATACCTTGTTGAATCCATAGTTTGAAGAATCTGTTTTTGAGGGCATTTTCTAAAACAAGCACATGTAATGAAGTGGTCACTGAGTATGCTGCCAGTTTTCCTGCCACTCTTTGCTGTAGTTTGGAGTGAACTTTTATTTTGGTAGAATTTACTATTTGTCTCGACACAAAGTAGCTCCAACTATTCCCCAAGTATGTATTTATTTACTCACTAAACAGCAATTCTCCAGGAGCTGTAGCCTAATTGTTAGACCTGTATTCTGAATAAAACTTACATATGAGTAGCCTGGTTCCAGACTTCTGAAGCTTTGCCCACATTTCTAATTTGCTGAGCGAAATAGCATTTCAGTCTGTCAGGCCAACGTCCAGTAGAGAAACTCTCATCTGGCTCATTTACACATAGAGATGAGTTCTGATTTCCTCAAGTAACAAAATAAACTGAACTAAATCCCTAAATAAAAACTAGATGAATTGTGTAATAACATAAGCTAAATTTCCTGAAAAAAAAAAAGTACGTTTGTTGCCAAATAAGACTTACCGAATGATGGTTGGGTACAGTTCTCCAGAGTAAAGGTAGCAGCAGTTGAAGGAGGCAGCAAGGCAGCCTTTACCCACTACAGCCAGACAGGTGCGTACAGTCTGTTTGTCTGCACAGGAGTGAAACAAGCATCAGGTCACTTTGTTGTTTCTGTAGTATGATATTCAACCTTTGTTTGTATCCATGTGTTCATCAACATACCATAAGGTACCAGCAGATTGATCAAAATAGTGAGTCCAGCTACGATGAGAGCACCACACTGTGATGGACGCCGTCCAAGAAAACTCATAGACACAGTTATGATAACTTTAGCAGGGATGTCAACAGCTCCGAAGATCACTTGGATTAAGTAAATGTCCACCCCAAACTTTTGCATATCCATTGCAAGACCGTAGTAGGCAAAGCTCGTTGATAACCTAAATTAGTATTAAAAAAAAGCATGCATTGTGTCATTGTAATTTTGCTGAAGGTGCTTAAAATTGTCTCGAACTGATTTTCTGTGACAAGGGCAGGACAAGTACCAGACAGCACTGAGGCAGAATGTCATAGTCCTCATTGTGGGTGTGCGGAACAGATCCAGGACAGAGTAGGAGCCCTGCGAAGAGGACATATCTTTCTTCATGGACTCCTGCAGCATCTATGCATAAAGAGAGAGTTCTCTCAATTCATATTTATTTTATACACAACTAAAAACAGAGATAGATGGTGCAATAGCACAAACACACTGCGTCCCCTTACTTTAACGTTGATTTTTTCTCCCTCTTCATGGCGTCCGTTAAATTTGGCCACACTCTTAAGGTTCTTGATGGCTTTCTCAGATTTATTACTCAGGGCTAACCATCTTGAAGATTCATG
This sequence comes from Maccullochella peelii, assembly GCA_002120245.1. Lineage (NCBI taxonomy): Eukaryota > Metazoa > Chordata > Actinopteri > Centrarchiformes > Percichthyidae > Maccullochella > Maccullochella peelii. Next base: position 107,784 of record LKNJ01002034.1, read on the forward strand.
AAACCACCTGTATGAGATTTTCGTTTAGTCTGTTTGTTAATAGTGCAATAACTCTATCTTTGATTACTAAATCTTTGCAACCCTAACTTTTATTTGCAGTTCAAGACTTGGCATCTCACCATGCGATGAGGAAGAAGACGTAGAAGGGCAGAGACACAGCCAGGGTTAACCACCTCCAGTCCCGGATGAAGTAGGCTATGACTGCCAGGATCAACTGTCCCACCGTGTAACAGTAACCTGTTATTGTCCCCACCACAGTTCGCACACGAGTGGGGATCCACTCCACAACTTGAAATGAAAGAATCACAGAACAAGAGACATTTTATAGAGTTTAGTATGATAAGTACTATCATCAGCATGTCTGTCGATTGCATCCAGTGAAGTCCTTTTACAGAGTACACTGATTGCTCTCTATTCAGCTAAATATCTTACTGAGCGAGAAGGTGTTGAGCCCCAGGCCAGACAGAGCCATGCCACAACCAAACCGGAACAGGCAGAAGAGGGGGAAGGAGGTCGAGAAAGCGGCACATGTTCCTGCCACTGCCATCAGCAGGTTAGAGATGAGTAGGAGGATGCGTCGACCATACCTAGGAGCCAGGTGGATTTGCAAAGAGTGAGGTCAGACTTATTATTATTATTATTTGACTTGTATAAGTTAGAATTTTTGAACAATACTGCAAAAGGAGGCAAGTCTCCTTATGTGACATTTATTCATACTTAAGAGATGGATACAACGATGCAGCAGGCAAGTTACATAATATGTAACATATGCAAAGGCATACTATAACTGTAAAATCAGTAGGAATAAGATTCATGTTACCTGTCTGAAAGGCCTCCAAAGACAAGAGCTCCCACAAGCACACCTCCCATGTAGATAGTTTGTCCCATTTCCTTCAAAGAGCGCATATCACACACCAAATTCCACTGACAAAAAAAACACAATGTAACACACGTGACAAGACAGCATATAAACATGTAAAAAGCTGAGTGAAAAAGATATGCAGTCCTACATCAGATATGATTGTGGAGGTCATCTCAGTCATGTTATAGGACCATCCATCTGTGCATCCCTGCAGGTCAACATCCAAACCATCCTCAGTGTCTCCCTGTTCACCTGAACTGGAGGTCCCATTCTTAGCCAGGAGGTGCCACTGTGGAGCAACGTAACGCTGGCACCTCTCTGGCTTACCTGTCTTGTCCAACGGCACTGTGATCAGCAGGGTTTCCTCTGGGCTCAGCCAGGACTGAGAGAGGTTTGTGTGCGCGCTGCAGTAGTGACCAGGCACCACAGCCACAAAGTTCTGCAACAGGTTGTGACTGGCCATTATCAGGACAGGTATGCTGAGGAGGGTCACATGCAGGATCTGGAAGCGCCCTGTGCTGCCCACCAGCTCTAGGAGGTCACCAAACGCCATAGTTTTGTACAACCAGAACTCCACAAGGTGGCTTAGGGTTAGTGGCACTAGATCCTGTTGTTGGTAGGTTTCTTTAAAAGACTTCGATGAGCAAAAAACAGCATGTGTGAAAATATTGAATAAAATATCAGCAACCAATGAGTATATTTGTTTTATATTTAAATGCATGAATAATACCAAATTTAATAGACTTACCTGCTGAACTAGTCTTCTCTCATTATATAGAATATGTAATGAGAATCCTGGTTCAAAAGTGTAGCACCTTCATAAAAACAACTAACACATGATGCTGTAGATTCAAATAAAATCCTGGCAAAGAGTTTCCATAAAAAGTCCTTAAAAAAGCCCAAAAATAAAAAATACGTAAAAGTCGTCTTGTTGCTGCTGTGTCAAAGTGAGTAATCGGCTCTCAAATTCCTATGGCTTTTCTGAACTTTGGATTATTAGAAGTGTAATGTAACCTCTTGAGGTATTAGCAGCTCATTTACTGAACGCTGAGGTAGAATGCTGAGTGAATGCTAGAATGCAAGTGAGCTCCAGCATCAAGAGTAGGCGCATAACTATGCTCAGCTCATTCCCCTCTCTGCACTGAGACACACTCCCTGCCCTTTATTGGTTACTTAATAGGAAAGACAGGGTGATAGAGTGTTTGTGTTCTGCCAAATGTCAACCAAAGTGTTTTCTTTGTGAGTTTCTTTAATGTTTAATTGATACAATTCATAAATCAGCATGGATTGGTTTACTGGATTAAGGCTGGACCAGCAGCGGTCAATTAGAAAAAGAAAATCAGTAAGTGTTTGACATAAATTGCAAAACATGCTGATAAATATTAAACTATTCAAAAGCACAAAAGTGAACTGAATTTGCAGTCAATAAGTGACTATGTGATGACAATTGAACCAGCAGCAGTAACAAATGTTTTGACTCAGTCACGTTATGCTGACTGAGAATTATGAGACAGAACCAAGATTAAAAAGTAAAAGAAGGATAGCATTGCGCTCCAATCATTTTAATTTCTATGTGATAATTTGAATTTCACATTTGTATTGGGTTTACGGAGTTCATGTAGCTAAAATCTGAGACCTTTCTCCATGGTTTGTGTCCTGGTGATTAGTTTTAAGGAATGTGTGCACTTGTGTAATTATCAGCATGAGATGTCAGGCTCAATGAAGCTGCAGGTGCACCAAAGCAAAACAATAAACTTTCAGTTTTTCCAGCTGTGAGACTCTGATGGGGGAAAGATTTGTCCTTAAATTTCCTCCTTCTTCAGGGTATTTTGTAGTTTGAGCCCTAAAAGTACAGGTATTTGACAGAATACAATATATATACAAACAAAGTCGCCTGCAGACTTCCCGGGGGCTCTGGGCTTTTTGTCAAATGTGGAGAACAGAGAAACAGTAAAGTAGAGGGTGAGGGTTGAAACAGACACATGTTATCAGCCACATAGGTTGCAGAGGGTGAAACCAGATAAGTTTTACAAATGTTTACAAACAGGTAGGAGGACTGTTCCAAAAGATAAGGACCAGGACAATTCTCTGAATCCAGCTGATCTTTGTACAAACAGGAGAACATAGTGTATATGCAAAATAAATTGTGTAATGGGATCTTTCATGTGCTTTGTAAGTCAGGGTGAGTGTTCTGCTCTGGCAGGACACCATAGGAATTACACTTCGTCACTCATTCAGTCCCTTTTGTTAAATTGGTTTGAGCACAGAGAAACACGCACGACTCATATTATCAAAGAGGAAGATTTAGGGAGGAGCTCCTGTTAAATGAAGATATACTATAGTAGTATAACTGTATGGCTGAAGAAGTAGCCAGCAAGGGAAAACAAAGAAAGCAGAAATATTTGAAATTTCATATTAAATGTTACCATTTTACTAACCAACTTCGCATTAAATTAAGACCAGGCTGAACTGATGTGATTGGGTGTGGTCAGTCAGAAGCTTCTAAGCGCCCAGTTAGGAGAAACACTAAGTGTTTTATGTTTTATCGCGCTCGCGACTTATGACATAAATCGCCACAGACTACATCCTCTGGGGACATTGGTATCCATAGAGCCACACCGTTAGTAAAGATATTCCTAAAGTGTCTACGGACAAACTCAGGCTGCCGCAACATTTTGAATTTGCAAAGCAGGGCCTGTCACCTCTATCTCTCCTCTCTCTGGTTGGTGCCCTGAACCTGAGCTCCTGGAAGTCTGTGCATTAAGTAGCTGTCAAGTACTAAGAATATTTTAAAGAGATGAAGTGCATTTTCTTGGCATACACGGGCTCAACTTAACAACACCTTCAACCCTTTTATGATAATGACTGACAATACCTCTTTCAGTGTAGGAATGTGCCAATTTAATGTATGGTTTCTTTTACTCCTGCAGTTATCTAAAGCCGTTAGATGTTTGATGCGAGTTTGGACTTTAAACTCGTTAAACTCAGAGACAGGTCCTGAAGAGTTATCTTACTATAGGCTATATTGCACCAGTAAACCCAAAGTTAAATACTGCAATCACATTGACAACATTGACATTACACATTCTCTTGCTAACACTTTGACCTTTTGTCTCAGTGCAAAGCCAAGAAAAATACAAAAATGTTTGATCAGATACCAGTGCAGGTCTAGAAGTCTTAGTCCAATACCAAGAACTGAATATTTATCCAAAAGTTATACGTTTTTCTCCTTTGATGCTTCTTTTTCAAAAATACATTGTTTTCTACTGAAGACTGCTGTAATGCTCCAATACAAAACCCTCAGCTGGAGTCTATCCCAGCTGACATTGGGCGAGAGACGGGGTACATCTTGGACTGGTCGCCAGCCAATCACAGGGCTGACACATAGCGACAGACAAACATTCACACTCACACCTACAGGCACGTCTTTGGATGCTGGGAGGAAGCCGGAGTAACCGGTTAAGAACCCACGCGGACACGGCGAGAACATGCAAGAAAGGCCCTAGGCAACCGGTGGGTTCGAACTGAGAACCCTTTTCCTGTGAGGAGACCACCATGCCGCCACCCTATGTAAGATCACATACTGTAATTTTTGTTTTGTCTGTGAAGGACTTTATGTAATTACCCAATATGCAATTATTATTATTATTATTATTATTATTATTATTATTAATAATACACGTACAGCAATGGAGTGTGTGAGACCCCAGACATTAAGGAAGTAAGGCCAGTGTCAACAAAACACAAGGGTTAAGAATCCACATTAATCCAGAAGTTAAATCTCAGTATTTTTTGGATGATGCTAAATGTAATCATCATTTTTGCCATAAAAGAAGTGAATTTAAACTGCTCGCACCTTAGTTCTCTTTTGACTTCACTTTTACTCACTGGAGGAGGGTAGTTTTTGTTCCACTTACTTTGTTTTTTGAATGCAGATGCTGTTCTGTCTTATACTTGGTAGATGTACTGTTCCTCATAAGGTGCAACCTCTGTATTTCTGCATGGCCAGCTTAGTACTTCTTCACTAGGTTTGTGTCATTATTAACAAGAGGACATCATGTCCATGTGTGTACCATGACAATCCATGTTTTATTGTCACCAAAGGTACCACTGAAGAATAAAATGAAGTCACAGTGATGCACAGCTGGATAGCAGGACAGAGAACTATGCCTCTCACCAGGTCCAGTTGGCTTTTCTCCTTCCTCTCACCTGCCTCTGAAAGCAACAGCTCCTCCAACAGGCAACTCAAAGAACTTCATTTTTTACACAAATTGCTTTCTATCTGCAGCACACATGTATGTTTCCAGTGGTTTTCAGGATGCCACATCAGCAGGTATATGTTTTAAAGCATTTGCAATAAATACAAATAAACATTAACAATATTTTAAGTAACATGCCAAAATGTATTTTGTCAACCATGAATAACCCACTGACACCTAGGCTAATATGCAGGTAGGACCCTGAAAAATGTGATAACTTTGGTAAACATCCGTGCTAACAAAATCAGCACACAAATAGGCTGTAACGCTATCGCAGTATTTATTTGCAGATAAGTCCTGCAAGGAATATTAAAAAGAAGACAAAAGTTTGTCAGACACACTAAACTGTATCATTTTGAGACAGTTGCTGGTGTTCATGGTGATCGTGTGGCTCATTGTTTTGGAGTAAAGTCCCTGGGTGGATCTACTGTAACAAAACACTGATGTGTTATCAGGAACAGCCCATGATAACAGTTGGCATTCAGACTTACTTTACTGCCTCAGACTGCATCCCAGCACAGTGGATAAGAGTGCTGCCCTCACTGACACAGTGCCAAAGTCCTGTCTGCTGCTGAACAGGGTCTCATGCTAGTGTAATTCGGGGGACTGTGGGGCCACAGCCTTATCAAACACTCTTATCCCTCTTTTGTTGCACCACTTAACTCTGCTCTACATTGTCCCGTTATTTCCTTTATTTAAAGCTACAGATTTGGTACCTATTAGACCACATGAACCACCACAGAAACACATGATATCAGAATCTGTAGGTGACATACAGATAATGATATAGGTTAATGTCTTACCTGTTATTAGGTTGATCTGTATCTGAGGTCCACTGGTATATTGAATGAATGTTGACTTAACAGTTAGCTCAGGCAGCCTGCAGCTTGGTCACCACTGTCAGCTGATTTGACCACAGATTTTCTGCTTCTTCTATCACACAAGTTTCATCTCATTCCAAATTTGATCACAAAATACAACAAAAAGATTATGTTTAACCAATTGCATATTTCACTTGCTTTTAGGATAATTAATAAACATCAGAGATCAACACCAACAGTGAATCTTGCTTCACCTTTACGGATCTCCATCATCTGAAAGCAGAGACAGTGTTAATAAGATGGTGACAGCAGTATTGGGTTGTTCTCTTGCTGTCTCTGCAGTGAGGCTGCCTTCAGTTTGTCATACAGTAAGTGCTCTTAAAAACCCTCCCCTTCCCTTTCTCAACTGCAACACGCTCATCAGACCAAAACACGTGGATGAGCGTGTTTGCACCTACGTCACTGTTTCCTTGAATTATAGGTTAGACTTTTAAGCCTTGTGGAAGATTTGGGTGTGTTCTATTATGTAATTATTTAATTTTCATATTATTTCCCCTTCTGTGTTTTTACCACTCAACTGTTGATATCATCATTAACCGGCGTTGACCAAAACTGACATTCCAAATATTGTAATGTTTCATTTTTTTTTTTAAAACTCCCTAATAAATACAATTACAGTAGTAATAGTAAGAGACGGATATAGCTGCTATATCCATGAACATGCCAAAGGGAGGCTGTAGAATGGGTATGAATTGAGTTATGTCTCAGCAGTTGGTAATACAATTGTTAATATATAAGTGTATTAAAACTGACGTATATTTGCAAAATAACATGTGGTTGCATATTTAAGAAAGTATATTTGTGTTGTTGTTTTTGCAGATCATAGTGTACTGTAGGATGCATTATTTATGTGACATTGTTAAAGTATTTGTACCATATACATTTCACTTTTAGGGTGTGGGTTTTCTGCTTTAATTCTTGTAAAAGGTTTTTAATTTGAGAGTCAAAAGTCAAGTCAAAAGTACAAAAGGCAACACAACCCAAAATGATAACTTTAAAAGTTTTGTCAACATTTTAAAATTTGAATGGGATCTGTAGGACAAGGGATGCCTGACAAGTTGAGTCTCAAAGTTAGGAAGGTTCCAACTCAGTTGGAGAATTCCTCCCATAGACTTGTATTATACATTTTAATGCTTTAAAAATGTATATAAAAACACTGGAACATGTTAGAATAAAGAAAAGTAATAGCATACATCTCCTGAAGAACATTTTGACATTGAAACAAAGTTTCTACGACAAACCATGCAGCACTAGATAGACGTCAAAGAACTGTGATATAATAAATAAATAAAGTATAAAGAGTGGTGATAACTGGTGCCTGGTGATAGCTGTTTCCAGTACTAATTATCTGGAAATACCTGGCTTTACCTGATATAGAATGGGAACAGCTGGAAAAAGTCACCCAGGCTGTTATGGTATATCAGACACATTTTATTCAGAATGGGTCTCAGTGGAAATACAAGAGTTTATATTTTTGAATAAAAAAAATATCACCAATAAATTCACAAAGCCCACCACAAAGTTCTTTAATCCACTTCACAGCAGATACTCTAAATTAGCCATTTCTGCATCCCTGGTGATAACTACAACATTTTTATTACATCAGTCTGTGAATATGCACGTATGAAAAATGTAAACTTAGCCAGTCCAAGAGTTTGTGTGAGACACATAGTGTAGTAATGCAGGAAGCATTTGATGTTAATACCTGTGGACGCAGGTTTGTGGGGGCTTTTACCAGAAGCACAGTATCTACCATGAAGGTTCTTAAGGTGTTCGTGTTGTGATACAAGCGGGGAAAGTTGGGGTGACAGCCGTCATGTGGACAGTTTATTGCTTGTCGTCAGGGGCGGGGAGATTCTCAAGTGTGGGCTCCATGCCCCAGATCTCACGAGCATACTGGGCAATGGTGCGATCGCTGGAGAACTTGCCACATCCAGCAATGTTTTGGATCACCATCTTGGTCCATTCCTTGGGTTTCTGATGTGGGGATGAAAATGATAAGTGAGAAATAGGATCAGTGATTATTAAGATAATTAGCTCTCAGTATCCTTCCATTAGTGGTGGTACTCATAATATACCCATACTAATTAAAATGATAGTAGAAATGCATAAGAGACCTTCACAGACCATTCCTTTTTATTAAACATACCTTGTAAAGAGCATTGACTTTCTCCTGGCATTTAATATAGTCTTCATAGTCAGCAAAGACCTTGAATCTGAGCAGAAAATAATGCAATTAACTCATACACCAGATATGCATATGTATATTTTTAAGTGTTGAGTACTGAGTGTTGGTGTGCGCGCAAAAGGCTGTGAGTTGTTTTGTTTTCTCTATTTACTTTTATTGCACCAGCATGCAAGTTTATACAAATTCTTCTTTGCATGTGTGTGTGCATGCGCGCCCCTCAGGCTGCGAATGTTAGATGTGTCTTTACCTGTCATGATGCATCAGCATGTTGACGATTTCTTTAAACAGGTCAGGCTGCTTTGGGCTAAAGAAACCTCCAGCAATCTGGTCAATAGCCTGTTTCAGCTCAGGCAGGCGGTTGTAGAACTCTTCAGCGTGGTATCTAAGCAGGAGAGAAAATAAACAATACACACATTCAGAAAAACAGAAGCACACACTTGTTGCTGCAGTAACCAGCCTATTTATGACGGAGTAGTAGTCAATGCCTATACAGGAGTATCAACAAGGCCACACTGTTTAGTGTGGAAAACCTCACCTTCAACAAAACAATTGAGTCTGGTGAAAGTGATAATTACCAAAACCTATGTGAGTGACTGCAGAGCTGCTGAATTGTCAGAGTGCATGCAGGTCACTGCATTGATATCAAAAAGTCTTGACAGCTGGACTACCTTGGAGGTCTTTCCCCAAATGGATCTGATAACAGGTAACACACTGTGGTCTTATTCAAAGACATTACATTCTGTAGTGGCACACGTAAAAAGATGAGGATTAACCTTTTTTCTGCCTCTGCTCTCTGGGATCTGAGATTATGTCAAGGTCAAATTATTTTTGAGTTTGTAGAAAAATGTCTTGGGACTTACAGTTGTATATCACCTTCCGTAAAATGCAAAACAGAAAAAAGAGGTAGTATCATAAGGTGAAGTGATTTTATTGGCTACAGAACAAAATACGTTTGAGGTAGGAGTTAAAAAAGAAAATACAACATTTGGACAGATCAGGATTCATTCCTTACCCTTTCTTGTCAAGTTCATCAACGTCATCCACCCTCATGCCGAAGATGAAAAAGTTCTCCTCGCCGGCCTCCTCGGCCATCTCAACATTGGCTCCATCCATGGTACCGATGGTTAGAGCGCCGTTCAACATGAACTTCATGTTGCCGGTGCCAGAGGCCTCGGTGCCAGCTGTGGAGATCTGCTCTGACAGGTCAGCTGCAGGGATGGCTGAAGATGACAGAAGTAGAGGGTTTAAGGCTCTAATAAGCATTTTGTGTTTTATTCTGTGTATCAAAAAAATCCTGACTGGGGATATCTGCAGAGGAGGAAACAGGATGATGAGCATGAGAACAGATAGGAAGAGAAAAAAAAAGCCTGGGAATGGGGCAATGATTTGGTAATTACCTCTCTCTGCCAATGTGACTCTGTAGTTCTCCAAAAAGATGACTTTGAGACGGTCTCCAACAACAGGATCATTGTTGACCACCTCGCCAATAGCTGTGATCAAACGGATAATCATCTTGGCAGTGAAGTATCCAGGAGCAGCCTGCATGAAAGGAACAGTTAGAGAAATAATGTTAGATGAATTGAACTTGAGTTGTGAGGGCAAGTTTGTTTTTAAAGCCCAGTTCTATGCCATTAAACTACAAACCTTTCCTCCAATCATGACAGTTCTTGGAGTCCACTGCTTGTTAGGTTCCTTCTTGATGCCTGGCAAAGATACGAAGATTATGTTACACGCGCAATCTGCCCTGCAATCATCTTGAAAATATTTGAATTTGAGAAAATGTGTGGGGCAGGAGATTTGAAAAGTGGGCTTACGGTTATAGTAGGTGATGATGTGCAGACAGTTGAGCAGCTGTCTCTTGTATTCATGAATCCTCTTGACTTGAATGTCGAACATGGAGTTGGGGTTGATCTTCACCTTGTAGTGCTCCTCCAAGTGCACAGAAAACTTCAACTTGTTTTCCTGTGTTATCAAAACATTGACTTCATTACATAAAAGACAACAAGTTCCACCTCAACTTGTGTGGTTATTTGTACGTGCTGTATAAAGACACATACTCAGTTTGGCTCGAAGGCTTTCTGGCAGAAAGGCTTTCTGGCTTTCTAACATGTGGTTAACATTGTGAAACGGTTGCAGTTTGGTTAGGTTTAGGCGCCAAATGTACTTGGTTAGGTTTGCAAAAAGATCATGGATTCTGCCAGAAAGCCTTTGAGGCAAACTTCTCCCATGCGCTGAAAAGAGATGCCACAGAAAACACACACTTTCATATATGCTGATAGGTGGTGCAGAGGCTGCAGTAAAAGCTGTTAATGGAGGCTGTGATATCTTTGAAATGACCTGCTGCCTGATAGTTTGTACAGTATATCATGGATGTTGTCATGTGTATGTTATGTGCCACTTCTCTCAGTAGCTGTATTTACATATCCAGCTATAATAAAGCACAACTATCTATTCCCAAGTATCTATGTATCTCAAACATTATAGTGTTGATTCCAAAGTGACGCATTAACTGCAAAGATGAGATAAAATACATGAATAACTTCACCTGCTTCACTTTGGCAACATCGCGAATGAAAGCATCGTCATTCACAAACTTGCGGAGACCCTGCAGCTGGTCGAGGTCACGGATGAAGTCCTCACCAATTCTCTGTTAACAAAAAATGAGAAACAGTAAATTAAAGTTATTTCAGTTTCCAATGTTGTTTGTGTGAAGTATGTGTGTTAAAACACAGCCAACCTCGGCGATGACCTCAGCCAGCCCGGGGTTGCACATAACCAGCCAGCGGCGAGGAGTGATGCCGTTGGTCTTGTTTTGGAACTTATGTGGCTCCATTTCGTAGAAGTCCTTGAAACTGCAGGCAGAGTGAAGCATCACTAATATCAGAAAGATGATGAAAACATAGAGGCTGGGGATTTATCAAACTAGATACTACTACATATACTACACATATATGTACTGTATTATTGTGTTAACTATGATTTACCACTATAGGGCATTACAGGCAAATTAGTGTTTATTGTAAGGGACATACACAGTAGCTTTGAGGATGTCAGAGTGTATCTGGGCCACACCGTTGACAGCATGGGAACCCACAATGCACAGATGGGCCATGTTGATCCTCTTCTGTCCACCTTCCTCAATGAGGGACATACGTGCCAGGCGACCATTATCACCAGGATACTCAGCAGCAACTCTCTGCAAAGTTAAAAAGAAATTATTTATTTATTTTGCTGAATCATACATTTCTATCCTCATGAATATTAAAGTAGGTCAACACAGCTGTTAGCAGCAACAGGACAATTTCCATTGGTATGTAAGTAAATGAAACTCAGTGTACTATTGTGCAGGTCTGGTTGAGCTGCAGACCTCACAAAACCTGCCCACCACATTATGTCAGAAATATTTCTCCTTCCATTCAGCAGTAACGTGGGCCATGTAACTTAATTCTTAAATCATTGATTGCACCTAGCATTGACATCATGTACCTTGTACCTTGTGTTCAACCAGTCAGATAAAAGTACAGAGGGATACTCTTTTGCAAGACTTTATAACAATTTTGGTATTTACCCACAGAGAACACTGACAGTGTGTACTTCATCTGCTACAAAAGTACACATTGTATGCCACACGTCATGATTATTTAATATTCCCTCTTTTTTTTCTACCTGAATAATAGAGATTTGTTTTTGTTTTTTTCCGCAGAAAAAAACAAACCAAGACCAACAACATGTTGTAATGAGCAGCACTTACCTCCAGGTGGCGACGGTTGATCTCATAGATAATTTCTAGGTGACGAGGCAGCAGATGAGCAAACAGGTCGACTGGCCAGCGCTCCAGAGCTTCAGGAAGGACGGTGTGATTTGTGTATGCACAGGTGCGCACACAGATGTCCCAGGCCTGAACACCAGCAAGAGAAATTACATAAGAAATTAGTTTAGTGTTTAAAACCATGACCCTTGTTCTTGCTTTGCTTCATTTCACATCACCATTCTAGTGTAATTAATCATCCACCACCATATATATAGCCAATAT
>LKNJ01002035.1:6787-36976 GCA_002120245.1 Maccullochella peelii
ATATATATATATATATATATATATATATATATATATATATATATATATACACACACACACACACACACACACACACACAGCTCCCCTGCTATGGTCCTTAGAGCCCACTCTGTCTGTGTGTGAATGTGTGTGTGGAGCATACCATGTGTGTGTGGTCACGTCTAAGAAAGTTCTTTTAAAAATGGATCTCTCTCTCTCTCTCTCCCTCTCACCATCACTGATGTCACCTTAACCAATTTTTGCTGTGAGCAAATTGTGGTCAACAGCTGTGTGTCTGTGTGTGTGTGTGTGTGTGTGTGTGTGTGAGTGAAATCTCATTTATAACTTAAGGGATAAATCAAACAACTGTCATGGGGAAGCACAGTTTCACACATGGAAAACACACACACAGACAGACTGCGAGGAGTGTGTGTAATTAATTATTGTTAAACTTGCAGCCAGGAGACGGATATCAGGCAATGAGAAAAGATCCTTATGGATCACACACACGCACAGAAAGGGAAAACACGTCAACATACAAAATCAAAAAGTTTATTTAGCCAGAAAGTGTGATTAAAACGCCAGTGAAAGAGTTGTAAAACAGAAACAAAAATGCATAGAAACACACACGCATAAGCACTCATATAAACATGTATTAACAAATCCTTCAGTATGGAGGAAACGGGACAAGTTCAGACACATTCACACAATTCTTCAAAGTAAGGATTGATCAACTGAAGAACGATTACATCTAACAGACAATTGTAATGACTACAAAACACTAATATGACCACATTAAAACATTAGTTCCACCACTTGCATTGAATCATTTACATTATTTAAAAACAATGCAACTTCATTAACTCCTCATTTAGTTTCTTCCTGCACATCAACTACGCACCACACACACACACACACACACACACACACACAATCACCAGTTTGAAATCTGTTGCTGCATTAGAACAAACCGAATAAACAATAAACGGAGACCTTTGTTCTGGTGATAAAGACATTTTACACTATGATAAAAGTATTGAATCACAGTCCAAGGAAAAACACTGACGGTATACAGAGATACACAATACAAACACACAAGAAAAGAAGAAAAACACATCAAAAGCCGGGTCTGATAAATAATTGAAGGGGCGTCCTCCAAATCTTAGAAATATTGTTTTAAAGAGGTGTCTGTTTTGAAAAAGTGAAAAAGACAAAGTACTGTATGAAACAAGAGAGAGAGAAAATGTCCATGGTGATCTCATGCTAAATAAAGAACAACCCACAATATCACAGTACAAAACTATTAATAATTGCCAACAATTTCCTTTTTTATGTATGAATACCTATTCAACTTTGGTCTGACAAATACACACATCTGAAGGACACACAACACATGATGTATCTAAATCCTCTTAAACAAAGAGAGTAACCCGATATCTCTGGCCCTGACTTTCTATGCTTGTGTTCAAAGACAGAATGATGGAGTCTGTCTCAGAATATTGATTTACTGTGAAACAGTTTAACTCTGCACACCAAACAAACACTGACTGTAAGAGCAAAAAAAAAAAAAAGAAGCCAGAAACAGTTTGGCACCACACACTGAGGACACAAACGCAGCACACTGTTCTGAAGCTGCACTGAAAAGCTGTATCTTTCCTACCTTCAATTGCTGGATTTTACAAATAATCTGTAGTTCAGCTGTGAAAACTGAAATCTTTAAAAAATAATTTGGGATATAAAGATGTTTCCTTTCATCCCACCACACTGCTTCTAAGGAATCATTTCCCTGTCCTGATCTTTGTCATGTGCATATGTTAAAGCACCATTACAAACCGCAGTTAATTATGTATAGTACATTGCCACAAAATCAGGTTTCTCCAGCAGAAAGCTTTGTTAACCAGGTTTCTTTTAATCCCTTCCTCCGGTCTCCTTAACAAGACTTCTAAGGAATCAGGTTACCACAGAGCAGATAATAACCAGGTAACTAGAATGTATGTAAACACACTCTCTTATGCTGAATTCAAACATATAGATACAAAGTAGTAGGCAGTCTCTGGCCTCGTAGCTGCCGTACTACACACAAGGAAGTTGTTAATTTCTTGTTGTTCAGTTTGTTTCCCAAATACAGAATAGCTTTTTTGCGGTACGCGATTTTCAGTAGTCTCTGTGCTTCTGTTTCTGCAGGCATTAAAACGAGCGTGACTGGCTCTCGCCTGGTTGTCGCTCACATTGCGTCAGAGGACATTCGCATGGAGTTGAGCTATTTTCAACTTTCCCCTCCTGTAGTGCCGCTGAGCGCCTTTAGATGTCTGTGACTCAGTGGGCGGCGCCGGGCTGCAGCACCAGGTCCCACTTACAATGAATAGCAGCCTGTCGCTCTCCCATCTTTTGAGTCTGTATGTGTGAACGGCCCATTAGTTTGCAGAGGAGTGGCAGATGCCTCACAGAGAAGGACTGACCAAAAAAAGGAGAGATCAGAGAGTGAGAGGTGGCAGTGTGGAAACGGACAGACTTTTCACACCTGAACACTGTCTCCACCCCCCGTCCCCCTCCTCTTCACTGTTTTATTCGCTCACCACTAGCATTTCTCCTTCTAGTGCGAAAGCGTGGTAGGTGGTAGAAGTATGTGTGTGTGTGTATGTGTGTGTGTGTGTGTGTGTGTGTGTGTGTGTGTGTGTGTGTGTGTGTGTGTGTGTGTGTGTGGAGCGGAGACCTGACAACTCCCTCTCAACTTCCTGTGCTCAGAGCTCGGGGGGTGCGGGGGGACACCCAGGAAATCACACACACACACACACACACACACACACACACACACACACACACACAAATTACACACACACACACACACACACACACACACACACACACACACACACACACACACAAACGGGGCTGTAGAAACAGAAATGCATTATAGTAAAATACTGTTAAACAAATTAATGATATTTTCCCTGAAAATATATAAAATTACAGTACACAGTACTAGTGCACTAGCACCTGCATGATGTAACACATAGTACACTGTGTCCACAATGTAAGCTATTGTTGGTACTAGGAAAGAGAGTTTAAAATTATACACAATACACACATGTGCGTGCACAAGACACACAAATAGACAATAGTTAGAGAACAGACACACGCAAAAAACAAAAAAGAGGAAGGAGGTAACAGTGTTGCCCAATGTTTCACAATAAAAGCTGAGATTCAATCACTTCCTAACACTGTGTGCATACATGCGTGTGTGTGTGTGTGTGTGTGTGTGTGCACATGTAGGTACTTGAGTATAACAAAGAAAGACAGACTGGACTTAAGTGTATTCTTTCCTCACTTTCGGCACTAAGTCGTGGTTTCTCACACACTTTATTTATGGGAGCAGATGTGCTCAGGCCCAGACACACACAGCAACACACAAACACATGCATGTGAAGGACATTGAGACAGTTTAGAAAGCCTTGGGGCTCAGTCTGAGCTTTCATTTCCTCTATCCCTGCATAACAACTGACAGATACACACAGACAGACAGAGCGGATGGTTATGAGACTTTTGGCCTGCCCAGAGGGACTTTGAAGTAGACAACTAGCTCTCAGAGAATTACTACAGAACCCCATTCTGCATTAAAACAATCAAGAATCATGCATCAGAAACCCCCAAAAGGAAGACACTGAGGAGTTTTACTGCAAATGTATCAATTTTATATCTTTTGGGATAAAACGGCAATATACCTGCAGCTTTCACTTTGAATTTCTACGCGTTAAAGAAGACACAGACTATTAGAGCGGGGTTAAATTGTCAGGCAAAGTCTGAAGGTGCCTAAAATTCCCTATGAAGTGTCAAGTTTTTGTTTTAACTTCAGGATATCATTCTTTCTACAAGAGCATGTGGATACCTCAAGAAACTCAAAGCAAAAGCTTCTTCTCTTTCTCTTAGATGCGATAAAAGTTATTTTCCTAATTAAAGCTGCTACTTTGTCGCCCGGCGGTACAGTGATGGAGAAGGTTAGCCTGAAAAAATAAAAATATAAAATAAAAACGTCCATAGATTTTTGTGAGCTCACATCTATCTCCCCTGTGTTGAAGCCACACATAGTTTTTCTCACTCGTTTTCATCTTTACTCTCCTCACACACGCACGCGCACACGCGCACACACACACACACACACACACACACACAGTGAGCTATCCTGTGCTAGGGGAAATTGCAGGTCGTTGCGACATCAATGTTTGAGATAAAAGCTCCTTACAGACACACACACACACACACACACACACACACACACACACACACACACACACACACACACAGTTGAAGACTTTAGTCTGGGTTTATCATAATAGGGTTTTAGGAATAAACTGAATTTTTTAAAGTGTATAAAGAAGCTACAAGCATACACATAAACACACATAAGTGTGCAAAGTTCAATAGAGACACCCTTCACAGTACTATACACCAGTTTCTTTAATTTTAGAAATG
Organism: Maccullochella peelii; assembly: GCA_002120245.1. Lineage (NCBI taxonomy): Eukaryota > Metazoa > Chordata > Actinopteri > Centrarchiformes > Percichthyidae > Maccullochella > Maccullochella peelii. Next base: position 11,237 of record LKNJ01002035.1, read on the forward strand.
GGTTTCTGTTTAACCTAAAGTATATGGATCCTACTATAGTAGGAATTCCACTTGCATGTACATGAAATGAAAAGATACGAAATGCAATGCAGTTAATGAGGTTACCTAAAGAGAACAGATAACTGAGATGATGAATTAAACCATCACCACTTAAATCATGAAATCAAATCAAGAAAATGCAACAAAGGTTCCCAACTGGACTTGAACTGGGAATCTTGCATCTTAAACTCTCAGGCCACCAGGACCCTGATTTGTCAATGTGATGAAAAGCAATATGTCAAATGAAATGCAAGACAGCAAGTAGACTGAAACCATACATGGCTTTTGATAGTTTATAAATATGATGGTTTGAAATTATACACCAAAATAAGTGTCTTTTGTTATCTAGCATATAAGCTGCCAATCAAACATTAACTTAAAATCACTAGGTTACTGCAGTCTATAGATCAAACTACACAGCTGCTTATACACACCAAGGAGGTGACCGTACATTGACCTGATTTGATCTAATTCTGCATTCTCAACATGATAAACTGAAATTGATCACCTGTGATTATCTGTCTCAGGGTGCTGTGGATGATTTTATGGAGGACTGAGGAGCAGAGGCTTTGCGAGTGGGATGAAGGTGGCGATTATTCAGGGAGTGTTGTCTTGACACGGGTCCTCTGACTGAAATATCGACAGAATGTTATCGACCTTTAATCGTGTATTGTGGAGCAGGCGCTGACATCCCTTCTGCAATGCACTTTGGATAATAACTGAAAAAAGAGCAAGCAGGGCCATGTCAATAGAGCCTCCTGTAAACACCTGCTGTGGAAATTCACAGCATTCTGATCTGAACTGAGTGTATGCATGTAGCTGAATCATCCCTCTGTATTGAACCCAAAGAGTGACTAAAAGGTGACATTTCTTTCTGCTGTGTGATTTGTTTTCCTTTATGTAAGGTCAAACCAGCCTTTTATGCGTGTCCTGTACATTTACTTTACCCATCAAATGGACTAATTCGGATTGTGAATATAAAAGATAGCGACATACAATGTCTGTCAACTGCAGAAGCCCAAAGATAAGTCTGGAAAAAAGACAGATTTTATCACTCAGAGGACTGGGCAATCGTTGCATTTGAGTTCTTGATCTCACCTAGGGAGGCCTTTTTTTCCTGAGGGTGTGATATCCGATATGCTTTAGCTATCAGCTCGCCAGGCCTCAAAATAATGACATGGTCACTGAAAAAGACAAAGCTTAACACACCCTATCTTGCCTGTTATGTCAGAACTTATCAGCCTCTTTTAAGTGCGTGCTCAGATCACCTCAACTAGATCAGGACACCTTAAGTAGGTCAAAGATTTACAAGAGATTCAGGTGTGGATCAGTAATAAGAGCCAAGGTATGTCATCTTTAGTTCTCACACCCATCTAAGTGCTGGTACACCCTTAAAAATCCACATACATACGCACAAATACAGGCATGGACGCGCACAATCACATAGAGTTTAGTGCTTAAATCTATCTAGCTATTACTACACCCTAAATCCTTTCATCTCTTATTTTATACCCAGCCCCTCCCTCTGTCTTTCCCTTCTTTTCATCTCTTTATATTCGTCTCTCTAATCTCTGATCTACGCTGCTGATGAATGACAAAACAAAAAAAACAGTACACCCTCTGTGTGCTGCTGAGACTTTCTTCCATTTTCCATGTTCAATTTGCAGCTGCAATTGACAGCTGAAAGTGTCTTCTGCATGTTAGAAAATGTTTCGTAGCCCTGGGGCCAAACCGCAGATATTGTATTGTTAAATGTCAAATATACAGGGGCATCAATGGGGGAATTAGCCAGAGGTTCAACTGACTGTTCCCCTCTGCCTTTCGGCTATCTCCCCTGTCGTCAATCGCTACCTGTTGCCTGTACATAATATTTGTACTTGCACCATTACGCTCCAATCATGCATGAGTCAAACATAACAAACCACAATTCTGGCAACAATTGTTTCTCCTCTGGGGTTGATTTACACAGAAGGTCTCCGATATCAGACCCTCTCACCTCTAAACTGATCTTGTGGGGGAAAAGCCTATCGGTCCCCAAAACGTCCACCAAATCCGTCCATCATGTCCAAAGCTTGACAACTGTATAACGTTAACTGCCAAACAGACGGAGGAGAATATAAACTCCTCCTCTCCTTGTTGGCAAAGTTATCAGCTATCTTTCAACCTGTCCAACCTGCAGCTCTGCATGTTTCTGGATACAAATTTACACAGGCATAATATCTACATGGAATACAAAGAATATGTAATTGTGGGAGAGATAGAGATAGATAGATGGAAATTAATAGATGCAGTCAATTAATTGGAGTTAGGGAGAAAAGTGAGTAAGAGATAATAAAAAAAAAGATACAGAGCTGTTTAGAGTGTGATTTATATTTCATTTTATGTCACACAGGAAATTTAACATCTATTAGTGACATTTTGTAGTTGCAGCTGCCGTCTTTCTGTTTGGCAATGAAAATTGATAATAGATGTTCTTTGGCAGAGACAGAGAGACAGAGAGAGAGAGAGAGGTTAACACACAAGAAAAAAACTGGGAGAGATTTAGAAAGACAGCCCGAAAGGGAAGAGATGAAGAGACAGAAAGAGGACGAGTTGTGAATTCATTGCCTTAAAAGCAGCTCTGAGTCAAACAGTGTGATAAGAATCAGACGGCACATGCACACGTGCGCACACACATACATAGACACACACCATCCGTAAATCTTTACTTTGAACCTCTTTGGATAAGTAGATAAGAAGTGTTCAATTACTGTTCAATTATTGTGTGTGTGTGTGTGTGTGCGCGCGCGCGTGTGCGCATGCAAGTTAAATTGTGCAAATGTGTCAGAGACAAAGAAAGAGAAAGCCAGTGTGAGACAGGAGCAGGGATGAGATTCTTTCCACCTATGTGTCATTTCCTTTCTCTCTCTCTCTCTCTCGCTCTCAATGCATTACCCCTCTGTACTCTCTAGTAAAATAATGTCACTGTAACAAGGCTTTGTATCAGCCCCTATCCTTCTCCATGGGCCTACCTTGCTCTATCATCCTGCCATTCACGGCACATCTCCCTGAAGCAATACATTCAACTTTCCTCAATAAAAGAAAATGGATAAGCGCTGTCAAATTGAGTTAACAACAGATACATTGTCGATTTCTAGCCATCTGACAATGTGTCACTAGGTGATCAAATGGAAAGTAGTGCTGTCTGATGTGATACTCCACTGATCTCTGTAATAGAATTGTTCTTTTCTCTTGCTTGAATAAAAGGAAGGTCAGGATCAAACTTCCAATCCATCCAAAACTTTATGACCAAATACCAGCCAAACTAATAACATTCCCATCAGCCTCAGCTGTACTTTGTGTTTATTGCTAATTAGCACATGTCAGCATGCCAGCATGCAAAACTAAGATGGTGAACATGGTATAAACATTATATCCACTTAACATCAGCATGTTAGCATTGTCATGGTGAGCGTGTTAGCATGCTGACGTTAGCATTCAGCTCAAAGCACAGCCTCACGATGCTAGTACATTGCTAGCATGGCTGTAGACATTCGTTTAATCTTTCCTTTTATCTTAATTACTAATTACTGAAGAATTTAACTTCTTCAGGCCTCTGACGAAAACAACACATTAGGGCAACTAGCAATTACTTTCATTATCAATTAATCTCCACATTATTTTCCCATTTAATCTATTATTTGTTTGGTCTACAAAATGTCAGAATACTCACAGTTTCCTAAAGCCCAAGGTGATATCTTCAAATGTCTTGTTTTCTTAGAATAACAGTCCAAAATCCAAATGTATTCAATTTACAATTACATAAAATTGATACATACATACACACATACATAATTGAGAAGCTGAAGCTTGAAAACTGTTGCCGTTTTTGCTTAAAAAATTACTTTGATTATCAAAATAGTGGCAGATTAATTTTGTTTAAGGAGTCGCAAGCCAAACCACTGATTTAACCACCTCTGTATGCATAGTGTACATCGCACCCTTTTTCTGTCCCGCCCCAATTGAAGAAGAGGGTGAGCCACTGGTCCCTGAGGTGTTTTTTTTCCACACTGGAAATTTGTCAAGAGTTTATCAAGATAGGGCAGTGTTCAAGCACACAAGCCATGGGTGGCAGGGCAGGACGGCAGAGTGACTAAAGACTAAAGCATCCCTCAACCAGAAGGCCAAGTTATCTCCCCTGTGACTGTAAGAATCCACCCTGCTAAAGTGTCCTTGAGCAAGACGCCGAATCCCTACCAGTCCCAGAGGTGCTGTTCTGTAGCGGCGGCTGCAATCTAAGGGGGAGATGAAAAGAGAAATCTCACTACAGGGGATCAATGGAGTATCACAAAAGCCTGCGAGCTAAAGTCACCAAAGTTCCACGCCTCACCTCACCACAAAACACTCCGGTGGCAAATTATCTGCCTCCCCCTCCTTCTGTCTATGTGGCACTCTTTTCACTTACTGCCTTCCTCTTTCGCTCTCCTCCTGTCCTATTATGGACATAGCAACAGTGTTGCCTTCAGGACGACTAAAGGTTTGATTCACCGTCTGTCCCTGTCTTAATGTGCGTGTGTGTGTGTGTGTGTGTGTGTGTGTGTGTGTGTGTGTGTGTGTGTGTGTTAGATAGCAGATAAGAGCCATATATAAACAGCACTTGAAAGCAGAAATGTAAATGTTTAGAAGTCACAGCAGAACACAGACCATATCAAGATACCAGAGAGAGCAAGAGAGAGAGAGAAAGAGAGATTAAAGCAGAGTTCACACCAGGAGAACTAGCAGGAGACTGCAGTCAAGACTCAAGTGAGATTCCAGTCATCAATAAAGCTTAGTGGAATTTAGCATCTCAAAGCTATGTATCCAAACTCCTTAATCTGTTGCTGAATGTAAGGGAATGCACAAAGTTTTGAAAAGACTGAGCAGTTGGATGTATTAGACACCTGTATAGCTCGGTCACTCCAGGGCTTCATGCTTTAACTTTTTATGATAACGCAATACTCACAGAGGCTGTCGGGTTGATTTTTGTGAGAAGTGAGAAACAATGTATTCAAGCACTGCTGATGTTCTCTGGTCAGACACCAGTGCAGTCACATTAAGGTCCTTTTGAATACAGGGAAGGTCGTCATTGCATCTAAGACTGCTCTTCATTTATTTTTTAGAGAAAGTACTAAAATGACATGATGGTTGATGATCCTGGTAGCAGCAATACACTATAGGCGATTAAATATGTTTGTAAAGTGGGAGGAGCTGCTGGTTGAAGAAGTTTTTCCCCCCCCAATCGGAATTCCCATTTCAAAATTTTCTTTTAATGAAATCTTCAATGTTCCTCAGCTGCAGATTTTGTTATCACATTTTTCTCAACAGTGTAATCTTTAGCGACCACGGCCGTTAGCAGGTGACTGGATGACCTTGGGAGTCATAGTTAACTTGTCGTCTTACGTTTTTTATGAAAAGTCTGCCATCATAGAGAGGTGCAAGATGTGACGGATCGTACAAATGGGAACAATGACGCACACTTTTGGACAATCTTTCCTGGAGGGCATTCATAGTGTTGCACTCATTTGTACATACAAAAAGTAACAGAAGCAGCAGTAGTAGTAGTTTCAGACACTGTTCGACTATCTGACAAGCACTTCGATTGTAGTACGCTGGTTTTACTTTTCATGAAGCTGCAAAACTATAGATACGTTTGTGCGTGAGTTAGTGAGCCAGTTCCAATGAACCATCAGGCCCTTCCTTGATTTCCTTTAGAAAACTACATTTATCTTTTTGAACTTGGTTGTGTTGCTGGGAATGAAGGTGTTCGTTTCTCTACATGTTACAGAAAAAGACAACACACGTTATTTATTAAAACGTCACACCTTAGTCTAATTGGCATTTCTTTCCCCTGCAAATGCGCCTTTAACTTCAGACCCAACACTCAAAGTGAAGCTGTAAGCAAGCTTCATGAATCAAATGTGACAGGTTTCTTGCGATAATGTCAATGCTTGCAGATTTTGTAAGGCAGTCTCACAAGTGTGTATAAGTGTGTACGTGTGTGTGGATCCTTCATGAATGTGTCTGTAAGTAGATGCTGACATCTGTGTACACTGTACATACATGCTTATTTGAGAGTGCGTGTGAATGTGCGCATGCTTGAACAAGTGTGCGCTTGTGCATGTGTGTGCAAGTGAGTGACTGATTGTTAACAGAAGCTCGTTAACCTCAGAAGTCATTACCACAGCCCTGGGGTTTACGCCAATTAGACAAAACAAACGACAAGCAAAAAACAAAACAGACAAATGAAAAGAAAAGAAAAGAAGGCGATTACTGGGGGGAAAATTAAAGTGATTATTTTCACCAATTTGACAACAATACCAAAAAAACTGATTTAAATGACAAGAGAGAGGCAACAAACAATTGGAGGAAAGTAATTATTGAAGTAAAAATAGAACGTGATCATTGGAGTAAAACACCACATTAGACTCAATAATTAGACCTAATACAAATAAAGAAAAAAGCAAACAAGTGACAAAACGGGAAGAGAAAAAGAAAAAGAAAAAACACTATTATCAAAACCAGAGGAAAAAAAATAATAGATCAAATAAGATAAACAGAAAAAGCAGCAGAATAGTGCATGTGTGTGTGTTTGTGTGTGTGTGTGTGAGAATGGTGTAGTATTTGACATCACTACTCCTATGTAGTTTTTTTTTTTCTGATTTTCTCAAGACGTTTGTTTTTACAGCTTCACCCTGGGTAGACCAGACCGCTGTACACACACTCATACACACAAATACACATATTCTCTCTCTCTCTCTTTCTCACACACACTCACATACATATTCCCATACACACAGACCCCTAAAGGGGCCTTTTTCCACACTGGGCCATATGGCGCACGGAAACAATTCTCTAAAAACAACACACACTCTGCACTTACAAACCTGCCACACAGCTACACACACACACACACACACCAGACAGTTAAACCTGCTGAATGAATTGCTGCCTTGTTCAGTAGTGCACTAATGGCAAGGAACCTGCCATGGAGATTACCACACACACACACACACACACAGGCGTTCTAACACACACACACACACACACAGGCAGAGGCTCAGCATTAAGCATTCTAGGGCACTTATCCATTAGAGAGGTTAGTTATTTTCCCCAGTCTAAAAGTAGGTATTCAACTTAATATTCCAACAGAGGCGGTTGTAAATCTACTCCATTAAGCAGCTGGGTCAGATGTCTGCGAAAAGCTGGAACTCTTCAGGACCACAGAAGGGAGCTCGCCCAGTTATACTGGCTAATACAGCGGCTGATATTTGACTTTTGCATCAGACAATGGTGCTATCAAAACCAACAACGGAACAAAGTGAAATGATATGTATATCAACCCGATTGCTGTGCTCACAATGCTCTAGACTGCCACAGTGAAATATATGTGCCCAAGACATTATTCCTAACTAATCTGACAACTCTTACAGTAGGTGGTTATATCTTAGATTGGGGATCTGGAGTGATTGGCTATAGTCTGGCTAAAAGTATTAAAGTATAAAAAGTAAAAACTATAGTAAGAACTGATAGTTTGGTATAGTATCGTTAGCATTTTGCTATAGCTCATTTGGACTGAGAAAGTAACATGAGAGATATAAATTTCTATCTAGTCAGCAAGATGAATAACTGGCAGAACAGATTGGAAGTCTTGTGCCAAACAAAAATGAGCAACTATGCTTCACTTACTGTAGTTTACCATGGACTGCCATCACCCCCTTCAGATCTTAAAACCTGCATTAGCCTGAATAAAATAGCAATGAATGTTTGACAGAAGTCCAACCTTTGAGACAAGAAACAACATAAACACATTAAAAAGTCACATAAAAGCAAAGTGTTAAGTCCAATTTCAGCACATGACAATTTAAACGGCAGCAGTTGTGAAGCAGAATCACATGCCAAACTTAAGTAGATCTTAACTAAACAAAGCACAGACACCTCCTTATTAAGTCTGCCTTGAGATCATCGTAACACTAATCTGATGGTGATACATTCAGTCTTGTATCTCCCTCCTTGTCTCTTGCTCTCAAATCAATTCAGTTCTGTCTTTCATAGCATTTCTGTCAATGTTATACTGCCGACACTTAGGAAGTAATTATCTTTAAATTAAATGTTAAAAAAAAACAAAAGGTTTTCTTTTCCAATCTTTCAGTCACAGCTTTATTTTCTATGAAAGTATTTAAATCAATGTCTCTGCCCATCTCTGATCATCCCTTTTTCCTTTTGTAGTCAAAGACACAGCAGGTCTTCCAATATTGTTAACAATATGGAACGTTTCATGTTCCATTACTGACAATTGGCTCTGAAATGATTCAGGAGTCAAATTCAACAGTGTTTGTTATTGCAGTCAAACGTATCCGAGGGACTCAAAGCAGCTGTAGTCAAAAACGTCCGATTTTCCAGGTCGACCCACTCAGCACTGATTTGTTAAGACCAAATAAGTGACTTCTGTAGGACATGATGCAGAGATAGAGAGCAACACTGAGTCATCTCACTGAAAGCAAATCTTGCTTTCATAAGAAGAGGGAAGAAACTACATATAATATACTATTTAACATATATACTAGCCTATATACAGCAGTGTTTCCAGTATACAAAAGTTAGGGAGCACGTGCACACTGAATGTTGCTTAGGTATAGATACTTCTCGTCCTCTGTCACTCACAAACACACACTAATCAATGATTATAACAAACAGTCAATTTTTTTTTTGCATTAGTGTAACTATAAGGATGATGGCAAAAGCATTCAATTTCAATTCAATTTGGTCAGCACAATTGCCCATCCTCATGTCTGCATGAAGGTTAAACTTGTTCCAAAGCATAAAGTGAAAAGTGTAGAAAGATATTTAAGTACAGAACAAGTACAAACCTTTTTCAACGGCAAGATATGCTGGATCACCTACGACAAGTCACACTGTTATGTGAATCTTTAATATTTAAACAGAGTGAGTATCACATCACATTTTTCAACCCCTGGTGCTGCAGTCATTTCTATGTATTGCAAAGGAACATCCAGCATTTGCAGTCATGACATCAACAAATAATGTATTGCTGGACATATACAAACACAGCATATGTTTACAGAAATACTTAGCCAACATCTCTCTTCTTCTTGTTGGCAATGCTTTTTTTCTTCATGTTTATCTCTGATGACAATTTTGTGTCCACATTGGTCCACACACCAGCACTCCCTCCGCACTGGCATTGGCAACACAGTCAAACAAACAGAGCAGTCTCCTGTGAAACTCACTGCAGCATGGTGACTGTTTCGCTTGCATTTGGCTTTGGTGGACACCTGAAAAAACTACCAGTTGGAACTATCTGTCAGCCCCCAGCTACTCTGTTTTTACTGTTCTGGCAAGTTGTTCTGCTGCTGCCAGGCAACCTGGCTGCTTTAGCTGGTTGCGCTGGCTGCTAACTGCAGCACCACCGCTAGCCACTAGCCTGTCAGCTCCCAGCAGCTCCGTCTTTATCGTCTCGGGTAGCGGAGCTGGTGCTGCCGAACTGGCAGCAGCACTATCAGCACCTGCCTGAGCCTCTGCCTGTCTTTGTTGCATTTCCTCTGGCTCACACAAATCTGCATCGATTCTGACATGTTATAAAATGTGAAGCAATCCATAAAATCCTCTGTGCATGTATAATTGGAAGATCTTGGCCAGACTCTTCCTATGATGTCAGGATATGTAAGTGAAAGGTAAAAGTTGCCACAGTGATACAGAGAACATCTGCGAGTACTGCCGGTAAAGGTATGTCATCCCTATGAATAATACACAGTAAAAAATGTTGAATATCAGCAAAGTGCTACTTTAAGCAAAAAATAAATAAATCACAGTATGAGTTTTTGTCAATATAAGCAGCCACATTCGAGCTGACTTGGCAACAATTTCTGTACCTCAGACAAGGCTGCGACTGCAGAGTTATTTTTCCTTCCAGACATACCAGCAGCAGCAGCACACAGCTGTATAGTTCACCAGCATATGGATTAAATAAATACAGTCTGCACAGAGCTTGTTAACACTTGTTCACTTGGCTACAACACACTGTAGTAGCCAAACTGAACAAAAAACACACACCCACATCTGCACACACCCAGACGAAGGCACACACGCAAGCTGCATGCGTACAAACACAAACAGGTAGCCTCACACATGAGCAAACACCATTAAAGAGTAAATTTGTAGGTGAATGGGTGTAGCACGGGTTGTTGTGAGAGCAGGTAGTGACACATTTGCAGGTCACAAACATGCACACAAACAAATATAAACAGACTTTTGGGGAAAGCTTTTGGTAAGCGCTATAGCGTAGCATGTGTTAGTAATTAACAAAAACGCCATCATTTACCAGACTCGAGCAAGTGTGTGTGGGTTTGAGTGCTAATGTGGTACTACACGTGACCAGTTTTTCTATCAGCACTACTTAACTGTGTTGGAGTCTCATACATACATAGACTGACACACACATATCTATACGCTCAGACGGGTCCATAACAGACGCCTCTGCCCCAGACACACACACAGAAACACTCGAGGAACAGGCTTGGAGTGTAACTCTGTGGTATAATAACACTGAAATACTGAACCACTAGTTGGGGTCTGGTCTCCCTCTAGCTATGTGGTCAGTTGCTAACCTAATCTGATTAATGGATTTCAACCCCAACCCTGCTACAAACACAGAAACAGACGGAGGGGAAGATAAATTGGTAGAAGCTATGAAAACTAGGTTGGGTCCATTGCCCCTGCTTTGCCTAGTTACCGTTCTTAATCTGATTAATGGATTTTTTCCCCCAGAAAAGCCGGACACACAAATAAAAAAGCACCCTCGAAACCAGCAGCGGAACAATAACACACAAAGCAGGCAACAAATGCCAGTCAGATTTGGCTGTGCAAAGTTATCCCTACAGACAAACTGTTCTAACAGGTGGGTGGGAGGAGAGTGTGAATTTCAGAGGTGTTTAAGTGAAAACTCTCAATAAAACCATTTTTTCAAGTTCCTGTGCCGTGATAGCAGGGTAAAAGCAAAGGTACACAGTGCTTAGGCTTAATATCTCTGATTTAGAGTTTCCCACAGTTTGGTTACAGTCAGGTGTCAGAGCAACTACTCTATACAAACAAGGACACAGTTATATGTTTTATTTTAAGATTAAATGTATGTAGTTCTATTTTATTTTTTCTTACAATTATCTTTCTGTTCTATTCACTATGGGTCTGGCAATGTATTGTGTGCTATATGCAATTTTGCCTGCATTAGTGTCTCTACATCTTTCTAAATCTAGCCAGCAAAGTACCTTAACTTAATCAGGGTATGCTATAAGACACACATTATACTGACTGATTATCAATCACAGAGCAAATCAGAAGCCAAGTTGGGTTGGCTGTGCAGAGTGTCGGCGCAGTCAGCCCAACACTTACTTGACTGTTCCATCCAAATAATGAGGCAGGAATGGCCCATCTATGGCTGCCAGATTTGCCATGGTTTTGGGGCTGCAAACTTGGGGTCTGATCTTCACTTAGAATGAGCTCCAGTTAGCAGTACTGGGGCTAGGTTTGGGACATAGGCCCAAAAGCCTAGTTAGAAGAGGCATGCGTATATGTGGACCAAGGTAAAGTCATTCATCATGAATCTGGCATGAGTCTGGCAACTAGACATGCCAAAGTAACGTCGCTGTTGGGCAAAGCAAACCTGTTAAACTCCTCAACATTCACTGAAAAGTTGATCATTAGATAATGTTCCTACTATGCACAGATACAAACATACGACACACTGTGACGAAAACCACATAGTGATGAGCATGCTGCACTGCAAAATGGTTGTTGTAGTTCAATAACTCGCTCTTTGACTCCTGAAAGCATTACGACTGTGTTGTAAACCTTTGGAAGCTGGTTGCTAAGATATCTGTGTGGTCAGCCCAAATTTAATCAATATATTAGAGACAATGCCAACTAAAACCAGATAACAGTGATGACACAATAAAGTCTGCTGTCTCAATTTCCCACTAGTTACAAATAACTACAATACAACAACGTAAACATACACTCCACACAGAAACCCATGCAGAAAATGATACATACACACACACCTGTCACTTTGATCTTTGATTGATTCTGTGCCCTTTACACAAGTCGACCATTAACAAACCAACAAATTGAGTCATTAATTGCCTTGACAGCTGGTGACACCTCCTTTATTAATCTTTGTCTGCATAATTAATAAGGCTTAATTGGAATTAATTAGAATTAATTGTTTGAGATTTGAGGGACAAAGAGAAAAACATGCTGTGTGTGTGCGTGTAGGAGGGGCAGAGGTGTAATGTCCTCTGTACAGAATGATGAATGGGTATTTGTTGCTATTCCACACACACACGCACACAGAATGAAACACTGACACAAAAACCTGCATGTGTGTGAGAACTAGAAGTGGTACATCCTGCTGTAAAGTTGTGAGAAGATGAGCTCATCAGACACACACAATGAGCTACCTGTTGTTGACCCATTTTGTGCAAATAGGTCAACAGGTTACAGACGTATGTTCACACATTTTCTAATGGACCAGGTTCTAATGTGACTTTTGGTATTTACATGTGGGAGGAAGAGCCAGGGCGACTGACAGAGACAGATGGAGAGAGGATGACACAGAGAGAAAGGGAGAGATCTACTGACAGATGAGAAGAAGAAAAAAAACAGGATTCACTGCCTCAGAACAGCGAAACTCATTTGTGGTGCACTACATCACAGAAATGAACTCCTGATTGTCTTAGTAATGTGTCTGTTTCTGTGTGTGTGAGTGTGCTGGTGTGTAGCATGCGAGTCAAACTTGCTTGTGGGCCTGACTGAATTGTCCCTACTCAACAGTCCTCAGTTTCTAAAACTCTGAAAAAATCTGCCAAATCCGACTTGTACTAGCACATCAAAGACTACATAATACCACAATACACACACACTCAGATACACGCACATATAGGCGTGCATGCACATGTGTATATACACAGCTGAAGGCATGCAAACATACACATATGTAGGCACAGTTGGACACACACACACACACACACACGGACACACACACACACACACACACACACACACACACACACACACACACACACACACACACACAGACCACAGCTAAAAGCATCAAGCAGCTCAAAGCAATCCGCCCTTCTGAATAACATCACCAAGCAAAGCCACCATACCACATAATGAAAAACATACACAAACACACACATACAAAGATGTCCACACTCATGTGCGCAAAAGGCCTCATATGTAGTACCATATACTCAAGCTTGCACTAATCATTTATCTATACAAACACACAAAATAACAGACATCCATAAAAATACACAGCATGAACACACATGAATGGACAGACAAAGTAGGCAGATGAAGCTCCCTGCATTTGCCCTTAAAGGGTCTGTTCACCCAAATTAATTCTCCAAGACTTCTGCCGCCACCCCATTATAATTAGAGTGAGGCGCTCAAAAATTACATTTGTAAAACTTAACAGTCTCTTTCCATAAACAACATCCCAATTACTGTGGATAATACAGACACGTCACTGTGGACAGTTATCGCAATTATTTTCTTCTTCGGCAGAAACTGTTCACAATGAAAACTGTTGAGGCAGCAAGAAACAAAAACAGCTTGAGAGTGTGTGTGAGAAAGAGAAAGGAAACGGGCAGAGTGCACTTCAGTGTGTGAGGTGACACAGGTGTAGTAGGATAACACAGCAGTTGTATATGTGTGTGTACACTACAACTGATGACTAAGGGGGGAAAAAATCGAAGCAGCCCTAAACAAATTGTCTGTGTATGTGTGTGCATGTTAAATGCACAGTTTTACAGTAGTCCTGATCCAGCAAAATACAGTGTGGTAAAAGTATATCATGCTACACATCACTAGATTAACAAACACAACTGCTTACTTTACTAAAATTTACAAAGTCATGCTCTGTGTCTCATGCACACACCAAGTACAGCGTAAAGGATTTTTGTATATACAGCATAACTCAGTGAAATGACTACACACAAAAATCGTGCTTGCTTTACACATACACACATACGCAGACTATTCAACACATACAGTATTTCAGCAGAAACAATGTATTATTCACACAGCTATTATTATAATGTACCCTACACCACAAACCACTGCAGCTTTGTGCGCACACTTACATAATAACCTCAACTGTATGTATTTGCATTTCCTGTAGTACAATGAACGGTGCGTGTTTCCGAATGCATGAATGCATGCAGCAACAGAAACACCGCCCTGTTCAAGTTAAAGACATCTTAAACAAATTGCATTCAAAGTTAAAAATAAAGCTCGACATTTAATTAACAGGCGCAAAAACTTCCAGTTATGCATCATCATCCTGTAATTAAAGGCTTACTATTACTCTCACCAATCTAGCAGATTGGCTTCTGCAATGCCTTTTAAATAAGTTCACACCACTGGTATTTATCAACATTACTACCACTGTAGTGGTGAGTAAAAGTTCACAGTTGCAATGCAAAATCAAAACAGTTATGTCAGAGAGGTTCAGTTAACAAGACACGGCTGGTAACAATTACTTACATATTTTGCCCTTACCCTTCAAACAACTGATCGAGTTGCTACCACTAAACTTTACTGAGTGTAAGGAACTAATGAGCTCTGTTCCTAATGAGGTTTACTGAACTAGCGTGCAACAGAGTAGGCATGATGGAGGGGCAGGTATTGTTTGGCTAAGAGTCAGTCGCGCTATAATGTCAAAGACATTCTTCAGCTTTTTCTGAATGTGGACAATAATCATACAGTTTTCTGCCCTCACAAGTAAAGCAGCTAAACCTGACGGCCAGAGCGTATTGCTAACATACACACTCACTTCCTCCAACAGTGATGACTAAGAGCAGTTTTTCATAATACTTCTCCGAGTACTGTTTCTCTGCAAACACGCCATTTTATCAGCAGTCATTTAGTCTCAGTAAACCATCCCCTGCACCCATTCTGGCTAAAGGCAATAACGCTAATCTACTAAACTGGTCAAGCTTTGAGAGGCAGAGATGCTGGTTGAAATTTATTTATTTAATCTAAACAAATGATGCGTGTAGATAAGAAATCTGCTCTCACGCACGAGCACACAAATATGCACGTACACCATAAACACACACAAATTGTCTCAGATAATGAATAAATACTTTTGCAATGTACCTAACAAGGTTGTAATGTATTATTTTTAGCAACATAAATTAGAGCAATGCTTAAAAATTAAGGCTGATTCTACAGGATGAATATTGATGTTTACGTGGTAAAGGCAAAAACTAAACAGACATTGATTTGATTGAACAGAGATCTAAGGATAAACAATAATTACTAATGGCCTCAGATTTAGCAATGTATAATAATAAATAAGAATAACCACTTGATAGACTATATTAATGACCAATGATCACATATTTTAAAAAATGCAATATAAGGGATATGATGTTACAGAAGCATGCAGACAAGTCATATATAATACATATATATACAATACATATAATAATAAATTATACATTGCTTTGTACTTCATACATAGCAAAGGTATTAAAGTTTTTAAAGTAGTATTTCATTTTGTCAAATTCTGTCAAAAGTGATGTGAGATAATAAGGGTATTAAAGTTACCATCATTTTGAGGGATTGTTTTTTTTTAATGACTGGATTAAAACATATATGTCCTACCTCTGCTGTTCATCAGGTTATAAAAACATCATGGCTGACTCCTGGCCTTGGCATCAGCTCTGTTGAAGTGGCTCTATTGGACCAAGCACCGCAGCGGTCCGTTCAGCAGCAGCCAACAGTTCGGCTACTGGCCCTCCGTACTCCACACGATAATGGTATGCAGAAACCAGGTGTCGGGCCCAAACTAATATCCCTCCATTTCTTTATGAGGTCCACGTAACTCCACACAGGTCCGTGAACATCAGAGCAAAAACTTTTGTTAAAGAAGGTCTCAGACTCCTCGTAGCATCAGCTACCTTTGGTCCAGGGCTGTTGCTCCTCTTACGCTTAACAGCTGGGCAATACAGCTTTGAGTTTGATCAAGTGTGTTGTAGATCCGTGTAAGAAGTATTATGCAGGCTGCCCTTCTTGGGGTCCGGTCTTTTTTATTTTTGTTCTAGTTTAGGTCCTCAGTCACGGTTGCCAGAGTCCACCATCACCTTAACAACCTGGAAAATGGCAGATGGACAAATAACTTTAGAAAAGAGCACATTCTGCAACATGTACTGGATCCTGTTTGAGCCAGACTTCAGACATTTTGTGCATATTGTACGTATACGGGAAACAATTTTGCCCAGACTTTAGACATCCAAACTGACTGGCTGATCAAAAGGTGCACAATAAGCAAAAATATTTAGTGCCCTGCTTAGACCCCAGCCTGTCAAACTCTAATTGTACCAATTTTGTTTTATCAGCATAGTTGACAGCTGACAACGCTTTCCACATGTCAAGATTGTTTTAAGGCCCCATGAAAAAAGCCAAGCCACTGATAATGTATTGTAAAACGTCAAAAAATGTGTGCCATTAACAAGGAAAAGCATTAACCAGCTTTTCTTAAATAAAGAAACCTGTAATTGCACAAGTATCTTTTTCTCTTTGTATTTTTTTATTTTAAAAAAATGTTTGAAAACTGTGTGCCCTCTGCCTTTTTAAAAACCATGTAGTGAGGAAGGCCACACTCATGGGAATTAATAGCAAATGCTTCTTTACATCGGGCTTGTGTGTGGGGTTGGAAGGGAGGGGGGCATTAAAGAAGCTGGTGCAGTCTAATGACAGCTATCTATAAAAGAAACACACTGGTGGTAACGCATTCAGTCAGCTAAAAATACTTGAAATAAAGTGTTGTACAGTGCGCTGCCAATACATTGGTGACAAAAAAGCCACTAATAATACCTCGAGGAATTAATTCAAATTAGAAAACAATTACAGCCTGTGGTAGCAATCAGCGGGACCAGTATACTACTTCGCTCTTTCTCTGTGTTTCTACAATTATTATTCACTCCATTTCAATATTGATCGCTCTATGAATCAAAACAAGACAGTCATCAATGAGCAATTTCCAGAAATTAATAAATAAATTCATTGCCGCATGTTAAATTTCCAGTGGCTGTGACCGTTGACAATTGTATTTTCTTTATTCCGGTAAATCTAGTGTTAAACGTCATACTCTCCAGTTCTCAGTTCCCCCTTTTGTTGCCCCAACCACAAAAATCACCCCACCCTCTCTGTCAGTACCACTCCTCCCTCTCTCTCTCTCTCTCTCTCTCTCTCTCTGCCACCCCTTCTTCTTTCCATCCGTCTTGCCTCTTTCTCCCTCTCACCGCAAATCTAAATCTGAGTCTGTATTTATACAAAGTCAGTTTCCTTGGGTCAGTCTGAGTAGTGTGTGTGTGTGTGTGTGTGTGTGTGTGCGTGTAGGTGTGTGTGTATCAGAGGCGGATAAGAGACAAGTTTGAAGTCTTCACACATACACACAAACGTCAGAGCAGAATCTATATTTGGAACGTGTTTCTTGGTCGCTTATGAAGCTTTATTCAGAGGCAGTGCATTAAACCATCTTTCTTTGAACATAACAGAACTATTAATTTTATATTTCTTCCACTACAAGTTGCACTACTGCCCTTGCAGTTTAAATACAAAGCAAGTAAGCAAGACAGTAAAAGAGCCGAAATGGATGCAAAGGCAGGGCTTTCATATCCCAGGATACCTGTTCAGTGGTTTACCTGGTTCAGCGTGGCCCTGACCACAACCACATGCAGTTCTAACTTTAGACTATAGATAGAAAATTAACACACCAGCCATTTGAGAGCTGGAGTGTGTCATTATCTGAAAAGGGATATCTGCTATTTGAAAAGAAAAGAAAAAAAATGAATTGCTGGCATGAAAAGTAAAGAACTTTATGAGTCATTACTGGAATTATGAGTCATTTTAAAGACCCTCCCATCTTAAAACAGTAATTTTTTTGAGGACATAAACATGTTTTTGAAAAAAGGGTTGATATTTTCCAGGTAAATGTTTGGGATGAAACCTATCATATGTCCCCAGGTAACCTTAAAGTGTCCTCAATGAGAACATCTGATTTCACTGCTTTAATGTATATGGACGCTTAACACACAGACACACACAAAGATCATACACATACATTGTGATGTTTCCTCCAGGCTGTAAATTCCTAACTGTGAAATTACACTGAGCACACATACAGATACACACCCCCACACACACATGCTTCCGGTTATTACATGATTGACCACATAATAGCATTAGCTATTAGAGCTGAAAGAAAGCAAGAGCGTTTTTCTTCATGAACAGAAGAAGGAAAAAGAATAACTGGAGGGCGACTTACTCATTAGTAGTACTCACAACAGGGAAAGAAAAGGGAGAGAAAAGTTTTCTTTTTCTTAAAGAGTTAGGGTGACTCCAAATATTTTCCCTGTGGAACTCTGACTCAGTCGAGCTGCTGCTTACTCATTTACAATCACTGTCTTTCCCTGTCTGTTTTTCTCCTTATCCTCTTTTTTCCTTTATTTCTTACACCATGACTTATCTCCTGTTTTCATTTCCGTCTCTCTCGCTGCTACAACTCCCATTTCCACATCTCATGGCCATCAACTTTTAACTCTGCATCTAACTTTTCCTCCCTCTCTCCCCTCCATCACTCTGTCTTTCCCATCAATCCATCACTGAGCTCTCTGTCATTTTCATATGCTTCTTTTTCCAACTGTCATTGTGGCTGAGACCTCCCCCCCTGCAACTCTCCCCACCACCACAGCTGCCTCCTCCTGCGCTCCGACCCCCCTCCACGAATGTGTGTGGTCCGGTCCGACTATAGACCGTTACATTGTCCCAGACAGGTTGGACTGCGCCACTAGCCGGCAGACGAGGGGAGGGGTGGGGGGAGGTGGAGAGCGGGGGTTCCTAGGGAATGTTTGTTTTTCTGTTTCCAATTTGGTCCAGCCCGAGGAACTCCACACTCCGCTCTGTC
Source organism: Maccullochella peelii (assembly GCA_002120245.1). NCBI lineage: Eukaryota > Metazoa > Chordata > Actinopteri > Centrarchiformes > Percichthyidae > Maccullochella > Maccullochella peelii. The sequence goes on from LKNJ01002035.1 coordinate 30,291, forward strand.
TCAAACACACCATTCATGACGGCCTGACGTACATGATTACACACAAATACCCACTCACTAACTCTCCCTCGTTCACACACGCACATGTACGCATGTGCCCATATACACAAGCTAAGCTGTCTCGTAGCCACCAAAATACACACACATGCACGCTGACAAGCGCGCACACTCCACTCAGATTCATTTTCCATCATTTTCACCATGAAACACAAGCCCTTTAATTTATCTTTGTTCTCATCTTTTATTGTTTTCTGATTTGTTATTGCTAATGCCGTTTCAAATGACATGGTGGTCAAACTAATTATGCTTGTTTCTTCCTTGTCTTTCAGTGATTTTTCCCCTCTGTCCCCAGGAAAATGATTGTCTTTGAAAGGCCTTTTTGATGTGTCTCACTGCGTTTTTAGATGTTATGTAGACAGAGTTAAGCTCCATGTTCCACCAATTAGAGCACAGAGAGCACATTGTTTCATATTCAACTGTTCCATCTGAAATGGTTTATTTTAGTTTTGTTATTTGGATTTCAAATACACAATGCTGATCTTCACATGTACTAATAAAACTTTATCTTGTGTAAATAGAAACGAACAGACGGGCCAACAGACAGATATAAGGGCTCTCGTTTCTGATGCGTACTGGTTTGTTTTTAGATGTCATGTAGACTGAGTTTAGCTCCACATTCCATCAATTACTCATTTGACAGACAGGAAACCACACTGTTTTTTATTCAAATGCTACATATGAAAATTATAGGGTTATTCAGTTGTTTTGATTGTATTTTTGTTTGCATTTTAAATTCACAAAGCGTGATGTTTAAAAGTTCTAAGAAACAGAAATATTAAAGACAGATAGAAAATCAGATATCACAGGCAGACAGGATTGGCAAGCAGATATTTTACTGTTTTTTAAGTTAGGCTATATAATGGCTATATAATTTGGGGTTTATCTTCGACCAATCACAGCGCAGAAATAAAATGTTTAACTGTACAGCAAAGCTCCATCACAAAATAACTTGATTTCACGAGTTCATCGCCACATCTGAAAGTTATTGTTTTGGGTGTGCCCACTCTGGTTGTCTTCCAAATACATTAAGCAGCCAGGGTAATTAAAAATAAGTACATCAGAATATATTTATTTTATTTAAAAATTGTCTGAAAGTTCTTAATTGTTTTTTTGTATTTTGAACGCTAAAAACAGGATGACTAAATTTAAGTCACAGCACAACTATGTTTGCTCTGGATACACAGACAGGCAGGAAAGCTAAAGTAGGTCTCTTTTTTTCCCCAGATGTTGACTCATCACTACTGCAACATGGATTTAACAACAAAAGCTGCATAAGAGGCAACAGAGCAGGCAAACACAACAGGAAAAGGAGATACATCTGTTGTTAATTTTTCCTTTAAACACACTATGAAATTAGCAGAAGCCTTTAAAATGTTCCAAAAATGAGCTTGAAATTTACATCGTGAGCTTAAAAAAAAATGCAAACACAGTGATTTGTATAGCTTTATCAAAATGTATACCTATAGTTGTCATAGTAACCCCAAGGGTGATACGGATGCCAATTTAAGTCAGTTAGTGACAACTCCAATGTTTAAAACAGCTTTTTTGGACTGATGGAAGAGAAGAAGAAAAAAAGAAACAATACGCTTTTTTATACCTTGGCTAGAAAATACTAACATGATAGCTCCCAGCGGAGGACATGTCAGAAAGCAGACCTCACTATGAGCAGTTGAGGAGCAGCTGACACTAACTGCTGATGTCCGTGTCAAAACGGTGTGCTGATGACGGTCTACAGTTACATGCTGAATATTTCACCATTCCTAATGAATCCCTTTCGACTCATGACTAAAATTCTCAGTTTAAATGAAAGTAGAGCCAAAACAATTAGTCAATTAATCGATTGGCAGATCGTCAGAGTATGAATCAATCAACAATTTCAATACGTAATTAATCATTTAAGTCATTTTTTCAAGCAAAAAGGCCAACAATTCCTCAGTTCCAGCTTCTGTAAGGCGAGGATTTGCAGCTTTGCGTTGATGAGAAATGGAATATTTGGGGGTTTTGGATGTTTTTTGAACAAAAACCTTTGTCAACCTTTGTCAACAAAGACGTCGACCTGGGATCTATAAAATTGTAAATGGCATTTTTCAGGATTTTCTGACATTGTATGGACCAAACGAATCCATTAATCAAGAAAATAATCAGCAGATTCATTGATGATAAAGATAATCATTACATGCAGCGCTAAATTAAAGCTAATAGTGGCTATCTAATCAATGCAGCAAAAAACAACAAAAAACACTTCTGCTGTGCACTACATTTGTAATTATGTCAGTTTCTAAATATACTTATCAAACTTACAGTTTCTCTACACAGATTTGGTTTGCTGGTGTGTGCCGTTTAATTGCTCGCCTTTAAAATGTAGGCAGCTTCTATTCTGTGAATCAGTAGAGACAATGGTGCAAAACAGATCACATTGTCATAACAGGATCACACCTTAGGTTTTACTCTCTTGTGAACAACATCAGCAACCTTGATCAACCAGATCTTTCAGCTGTTGAGGTTAGAGCTGAGGGAGTGGTCTGTCTTTTCATTACTGTAAGCAACGCCCAGAGCTTTCAAGTTTTGCTCTGACACAGACACACGTGCAAGTCACTGACACACTGCCACTTCCCTGTAACAGATATGTTCCTCTTAGTGCCTCTTAGCGCCTGTTAAACAATCAAAGGAATGGTATCAGTCCACTTCTTCCTGCAGAGTGTGAATTTAGGCCTATTATTGGATATATCAGATCTGAAGGGCGAGGCATCGTTCACAACACTCAAATACAACAAAAAGCAGCCAATAGTTTTAGAATTATGACTTTTTTGTTTTCTTAAGACTATTTCTGGACATTTTGCCTTTATTCAAGAGTCTACAAGGGGGACTGACATGCAACAAAGGTGCCCAGGTAGACCGGCGACATTGCGATTACATGGTATGCAATTTGTCATATTAAAACAATACTTGCTTTCATGTTAAAAACGAGAAAATTAAAAGTGCACCTCTAAAATAGCTGTGTCATTATTCAATTTATTTACTAAAATAAACTATACAATGTTTGGCAATGAAACAAATAAATGACCAAAGGATTTATCAAAGATTTAGTAGAAGTAGCTGCAGAAATTGTCGTTCCTCCAGCAAAAACGATAGGTTAACTGCTGCTGTGGTTGGTAGAAGAGACAAACTTACCAACCACAGTCAAGACAAGTATCCGCATTTGCCTGGATGGACGGTGTTAATGTCCCGCCTTGATGTACGATAGTAGCAGGAAACCAGGAGCTGCATAAATCAACACGAGACTGTTGATTTTGACCTTGCTCTGCACAGCTAAGACTCTCATACATCAAAAATAATGGAGAACAAACTCTGCTTCAGTGGTAGTTGTAGGCGTAATGGAAGGAACTAGTAGCTGCATAAATCAACACGCTGATTGTTGACGCTTGCCGAGCTGTCTTTCCCCCCAAAATACGGAAAACAAACTGCAGCTCTGCCAGGAACACACACATTACACACATACATCTCACCAGCCTGTGCAAGTGTGCCAGGCATATCTGATGGATTTAAACACACATACACGTACGCATGAACATATCCACACCCCTGGATGTCTGTGTGTGTGTGTGTGTGTGTGTGTGTGCGTGTGTCTCATGGTTTGGTTTGTCTCTGTCTGGGTAAGCTCAAACATTACGTCAGTCACACACGCACATCCACAGACAGAAACACGCCAATACACTAGACCACGCACATACTGCTACACACTCGCAACTCAACACAACTCTTTCTGTCATGTATACACACACACACACACACACACACACACACTTTCCACTCCTGGAGAATCGGACGTTTCCTGCAAGCGGCCGGCCCGACGGGAAAAATGTCTGGACAAACTTAAGACGCACACACGTACAGACACACAACGGAACATTTTCAACCCACAATGTTGACTTTATATTCCTTTCCAGAGCCCTTCTATCTGCACGCTGGCCAAGTGAAGCAGCGTTTCCCTGTTGAACACTAGCGGGAAGCAAGACTGGGAGGTTTCGGGGCCTCAGTGATGTCAATGTAGGGCCGGACTCCATTCAAAAACTGGACTTTAATCAAAATTCACAGCCAAATATGATCATACTATTACACTGAGTCATTATAATTTCTTTAATGTAGAATTTTCACATTAATGAAAACATCCTTTAATATTTCTCAGTGTCTCAATCAAAGATACTTGTAGTGCCTAAGAAGTATTAACTTTCCTTTGATGGAAATATATCTCCTTCTGTAAAGCTACAAAACTGATAGATGCTTTGGCGTTCGGTCACTCTTTCACTGTCCTAGACTGTAGCTAGGAATCTTTCCAATGATGCCTTGTCAATTTGCAAGGAGATAAATAAACTGAATTAATGCCCCAGAATCATTCCATCCCTTACATAGTCAAGGTTTAAAATTCAGATTTGCAATTTCACACAACCGATAACTGTTGAGTCGAGTGTACGCACATTAAGGGGACCGTCTCCTGATACAGTTTGGACTCACTACTTGTCGGTCAAAGCATAACAAGTCATCACAGATGGAGCAGATAAGTAATGGATCAAAGTATCCCAAATATACACTCAGTGGCCACTAATCAAGTACAGCTCTGCCACATATTCGACCTTTACAAAGCTTAAAATGGCCAGTTTTGTTCAAACTTTTCGAGAGGTGTTAATTAAACTAGGCCTATATGTTGTAGTTTGCAATGTTGTTGAACTGGACTGCATTATATTGAGAAGTGTTTCTAATATTCTATAGCTCCAACTATAACCGTGTGCTCCAGACCTCATCACTCCAGAGCCTGTCAAAATGTTCTCGCCTTTTTGAGGCAGAGGTTTGAGCTCCAGGTTGGTTGATGTGCGAAGATTCTCTCGTCCTCAAACTGAATCTATTCAAAAAGGATTTTCTCTAGATTTTGGAGGCAGAGCTACCCATAGAGGACTCTTCAACAGATCGCATTAGCATGATGATCTGTTGCGAGTTTTACACTGTTTAACATTGTGGTGCCACAAACATCTTCGTTTCACTTTTTCAACCGTTGCTCCTAACTCATCTGCTGAGATCTGTTACTTGTCATGCCACATGCTGTTTTTCTTCTTTCCCATCTCCTCCGTTTTCAGACACACTTTGCTTCCTAACCCCACATGTATAGTCCAAGTGAAGTTGTCGGCCTGTGGTGCATTATTACTGGAATGCATCCTGAAAACAAGTAGCACTTGCTTTATCTTATCCTTCAAGACATGACTCCACTTTTAAAGCTGCTTAAAGTACTAGGCAAGATAAATCCAGAGTATTTCCCTACTTCATACCTTGTCAAACTAATCCTGAATAGATTTTTATTATTTGAAACACAAAAACACAAGGAGAGCTTGTTTTTCCTTATTTCACAACAGACACATCCCCTGAGGTTTTATTTAAATCTGGTTAAAACACATAAAGTGCACCTCAGGTACCGGAAAGCACACATATCTTACGTTTCATAGCAGGTATGAAAGTTGTAAATGTGCAAGCAACTAAAAACACATAAGACAGCAGAGGGAGTGGCTGACCAAAGAGATTTGACTGAAGGCACGTCATCTGTCCTGGTTTCGTTCAGACATTAAACCGACATATTTACTGTATATGGGATGGGCATTTAATCTAATCATTTAACTCACTCCCTGACTCGTCTGAAAGAGCAACAGGGAGAAAGAAAAAGAAAGAGAGAGAGAGATTCTCACAGCTAGGTGAAATGGGCCTCTAAAGAAAAGGGAGAGGACAACTTGTGTGTGAAGCCCAAAAGCCATGTTGCAGAACAAACGCCATGCCCCCCGCTGTGCTTTTCCACCCACCCCACACACACACAACCACACTGACACACAGGCCCGGAGTAAATTTAACTGTCAGCCGTAAAGTTTTCGACTATAGCAAGTGATCTTTTGCCCCCTTTTCGCTCCCCACTTTTCCTCCTCCCACTCCTGTGTCCATGCAAATGAGTTCCTCATCTCTCCTCCTGTCCATCCTTCCTTCTTTCCTTCCTTCTTTACTCTATTTCCCCCTTATTGTTCTAAACATTTCCTTTCCCTTCTCTTCTTATGTCTATCACAGCTTGGTTTTATTAACTTTCCTCATCCTTTGTCTCATTTCCTTTCTCCTTCTTTCCCTCCATCTATTAATCTATCCATCCATCTGTTTCTCTCTCCCCACTCCACACGCCAACACTGACAATAGACACCCCTCTTTATCCCATTTTCCTTATCTCCTCCCTCCTACCTCCCCAGAAATGAGAAACTAGCCTTTCCTCTTCCCTCTTTTTCATCGATTCTTCCTTCACCCCCACCCCCTACTAACCACACACACACACACACACACACTTCTGACTGTGGGCCTCTGACACCCACCTCCTCCTCCCCCCCGCCCACAAAAGTCTCAAAGACCCCCAGATGTGTGCCCCCTTCATTTCCATTTCAAAAAAGAACCACCTCCCTCCCTCCATCATCCATCTATCCATGCATCCACTTCCTCACACACACACACACCAGACACTTCAAAAACACACTGTTACACATGCACACTTATCAGCAAGTAGACTTGTTCTTCTTTTTTTTGAGAAACAAAAGTAAAAAAAAAAAAAAAAA